>JBCAUI010510094.1:0-12629 GCA_038406195.1 Haplosyllis anthogorgicola | reverse complement strand
ATGCATCATAACTAAATATTGTAACGTATGGTAGCTGGCCTTTCAGCTGTGCCATAAGCCCCCCGGCTTTCTTGTTAGTTGTTTTACATTGTGATGCAAGCGGCTTACTGTTACATGTATATTGAATTATGCTTAATGTTATCTTTCTCCGTTGTAGATATTGTACTCAGATTCTGGATAAGGATATTGACAATTGTTGTACAGCTTTGATCCAAGACCTAGTGCGCTTTCAAGATCGACTTTATCACAAAGACCCAGTCAAGGTATATGACTCGGAATTTCAACACATAACAAGAGTCCTGCGTAGAGATCGTCTGTTAATGTAGATAATGGCATTCAAAACAAAATGCTTTGTCAGTGTGGGCTAACAATTTTATGAACCACAATTTCACGCATTTATTGTTGGCGTCTTGAGGAAATAAATACATGCAAAATATAATAAAGGCTCCTGGTATATGATATCGTACTGTTCGATTTAACTTTTCCCTAAGTGAAAAACATAATCTTTTATGCCAGGCGAGAGCCAAGAGAAGAATTGTGCTTGGTTTGAGAGAAGTCACCAAACACCTGAGATACAGGAAACTTAAAGCCGTTATCATCTCACCTAATCTAGAGAGGATACAGTCGAAAGGTAAGCTGGTGCCACAAGTGACTTGCATTGTTAACATGTTAAAATGTGGCCTCCTCAAAGGTCAACATTCAAACCATCGAATATCTGATGATGTTCAGGACATTGTCGGCTTTAGAGACTGATCTGCCAATGCATACAAGTCATGACACCCGATACCGTGCATTCAAACCTGTGTCTGTTGTGTAAAAGTTCCTGCCAAATGGGTTACAATGCAAAGTAAGCTGTTTTTAAATGAAGTGTAAATTTACACAAAGTTTGAAAAATAGAAGAATGACTATAAATCATGACAAAAAAACTTTATCGGTTAATTACAGTTGCGTGTATTACAAATTATATTACCACATAATGTACAAATGTGCTGCACACTGCAATAGACTTCCCATGTATTTGATTTATATTGGTAAATTAATCATTTCCAGGTGGACTGGACGAATGCTTGAACAACATCATTCAGATGTGCTCAGAACAGGATGTACCGTTTGTGTTTGCACTGGGAAGGCGCGCATTGGGGCGAGCATGTGCAAAATTGGTACCGGTCAGTGTGGTGGGACTGTTCAACTATGAAGGAAGTGAGGTACGAAACAAACGTTTTTTTGGTAGATTCACAATGTTTAAACACCATCACTAGATAATATTCCGTATATTAAGCAGTTGCATCGAAAATCTTTGATGTTGGGCAAGATTAATGTCAGGAAATATTTGATGTAATTTTCAGGCAAATTTCAAGCGGTTAATGGAACTGACAGAGAAAGCACGCAATGCCTACTGTGAGATGGTCTCCCTCATTGAGAAGGAGGTAGCAGAGTTGTCACACGGTCAACCCACAAGCGCTGCTGCCGTCGCAGGACTTCCACAGATCTACGCACACTACGGTCACTCACGGACCCCGTCGGCATGTTCGGCTATATCGTTTAGTTCTAGTATCTTATCTGAACCCATATCAGAAAACTATCCCCATTCAGAGCCAGAAACGGACTCGCGCGGCTACGAAATTGTTAAAGTGGCAACTAAAGATGCATTGACCCGTGAAGCGAACAAGTTGAACAATGCACAGAGGTTAAGTGAAGCTATTGGTATGAAGGATAATACATCTGATGCAGGAAAAGGCACCAAAGATGATAACATTAGAAATATGAGCAATGGCACAATTGAGATGGAATCAGACAATTTGGCAATTTCGTATAGTAACACGAAACATTTAAACGAGATTGACGAAGGGAATGAAGCAGATACAGAGGATGCAGGGGATATGGGTCATCATAGAACTAGGTCAAGGTCAAATAGTAACGACAGGTCACGGCGCAGTAACAAGAGCAGTGCCAGTAGGGACAGTGATAGCAATACTGATGGCGATGCGGAGGAAGAAAAGGACGACACTGTTCCACATTTACCACACTCCCTGCAGTCCTCGCTTGTCGACCTGAATGCGGAGATCCTATCCCAACATTCCTCCAAGACTGTTGATCTCAGTGGCGAGGCCCTATCCACCCATTCCTCTCACACCCTAGCGGACACAACGTCTAAAATGGGCAACACATCAGACATGGGGAAAAGTGTGACTCAAGAAAGTAGCAGAGAAGGTGGCACGGCAGGAACCCCCAAACTGCGCCCGATTGACAAAGAGAAAATGATTGAGTCGTGGGTGGTGGAGGCACAGCAGCAAATGGAACGGCTCAAAGTGAGGACTGAAAATAAGTAATTCATAGCGCGAATTGGTCGTAACAAATCACATATAGTACCTATATATACACATATTTAAGAAGGTTGTTTACACACACTACAGGTTTGCTCTAACACAGTTTAGGCAATCGTGTTATGTGAAATATTATTGAATATATAGATAAAGGTGATAAACAATGTTTATATTGATAGATAAGTTAAAATCCAAAGCTCGGTAAATGTAGTAATAACAAACATATAGATACATACATTTAGAGACAGATATCATTAGATTGCATACAGTATTGAACGATGGCATAGTGATTCCATGATGTGTTAATGTGCGCATTTTGTGCATGCGGTTGCAATTATGTAATGGATTTAAAATACTACACATGTGTATTGGTAACTGAGCTTAATAGATTTCAAAGTGCAGCACGCAGAATACGTATTGGTAACTGAGCTTAAAAACCAAATGATAATAATCTTATATTGGTAGCTTTTGTCAAGGTTGTAATTATTGCACACTGGTATATTGATTGTGGTGTATTGGAAATGTTAACTGCTCAATTCTGTTGTACGAATGACTTCCACTTTCATTTTATGAAGTACAAATCCTTATTCCATGACGGACTAATAGCAATGCATAGAATCAGTCCGGAAAATCTGCAGAAAACCAGCAAAATGAAGTTGAAATTATGAAAGTGACCTTGAAAAATTAATTAACTTTGTCTTTCAATTCGCTGTTGAGGTACCATTTCTAATGTGTAGTAGTAGTGTAACGTTGGTATACATTAGGTAGATTATGTTTTCGTAAGTTTCAATTGTTATCAACTACTTTGCTGTGCAAACATGCATCAAGGCTGATGGCATTAAGTGACTGTTTCTCAGGCTGTTAGTTCTTCATCGAATAATTGATTTTCTGCCTTTTGTGAATATTGGCCACACTTGGCTACACTTGCATGAATGTCCATACAGATTTGACCTGACCATGCCAAGTTGAAAAGTTTTCCCATTCAGTATAAAATGTGCATATAAAAAAGGCTGTAAATGCCAGTTAAGGAAAGAATGTATTTGTGCTGCTTCATATGGATTTAGTTTAGTTTGTTGGGGTGGGTCCCTGATTCCTCAATAGCATGATGAGATACTTAAAAGGGGACAGCATACACCAGAACACTTTAACTTTGACAAGAACAATAACAAGAAAATGGTAAGACTAGTTTTGACAACACGAATACCGACAATAAATTACATGAAGTTATGAAGGCACTGTTACTGTTTCAATGATTTGAATATGGTGGTGTAATTGAATGGAGAGTACAATTAATGACATGCGCCTACAGATCATAGAAAACTATGTGCGCGCATCAACCACAAGTGTAGCCATACTGCGCCATATATTTACGAGTCTTCTGCCTGACTGCTGGATTACTGTAAGAGTGCTATAATCAAAATGTGATAACTACCAACATACGTGTTATCAATCACGAAGCTATTAATTCTATCAGTGCAATTGGCAAAACCGTAAATGATAAATTTAATGCGCACTAATGTTATGAATATAATTTTAAAAAATTAATGTTTGAATTTGTTTGTATTTGTAGTAACTTTAATTGTACGAATTAAATCTGTCAAATACAGTTTGCCTGACTCGCTGGGTTTTCTACTTATAAATTTGTATTTGATACAGTTTACCAAATAACGGATGATGCATATATGGTACAAAGTGTATGTTTACGTTTAGAGCGTAAGGCTAATAGGGTTTTTAATTGGTTTAAACTGCTATTGCGATATTTTTTGTGCTTATAATTAAAATGCATGAATGTGTCGGGTGTGCACCATTCAGCCACATTTAGAGGAATTATTTTAAATTGACTATTTAAATCGTTGTTTCATACTATCTTTATTTTGTCGTAGCACTTGCGAGTTTTGATGAAATTGTAAGATTCGCCACATTTAGCATGACATAAGATTTTTAATTACAGCCCTCATAAAAGGCATACATATGTAATAGATTTCTTCCAGTATGATGGGTAAAACATAAAGACTTAAGCTTTTGTACGCCATTTCTTGAAACTAGATGCCTGTTTGTATGAGGAAAAGAAACTTTTTTGAAATCTTTCTACATTATCATATTTATTACTTGCTCATGTTTTGAAGGGTGACCATATCGTATATTTGCTATACATTACCCCACAACCATTTGTATTTTCTTTGTTTCTATTTTAAAAGAATATTTAAAAATGGTGTTTTTATTGGCAAAACTTGATAGTACTGTATTTTTCGTTTGTATGTATGTTCATTTGTACGTGTTTGGTAGATTTCTGATTGTGTAACTGCGCGAGTCTGTCTGTATCTGTCGATCTCTTTCTGTCTCGCGCGCAAAAGTGAAACTCTATGAATATCCTTGTGCCAACATATCGAAGCTTCTTAGAGAACAAAGGCATGTCTACATGATGCTGTCCATAGAAGCAATTGGAATGGAGAACTTTGCCCATATTGGGAGATTGTAAAAGTACAGCCATGGTTTTATTTAAAACCATTGTGGTTGCAGCTAAACGCCACTTTATTGGTGTCCCCACTGTCACGTGTACATGCGAATGTGACAACACATTACAGTAAAACTTATTATTTACGGCCACTCTTCTTTACAGCCACTCCTGGTCTACGGCCATGTTGGCTCCAAATATTTTCTTCAAAATGGTAGCAAAGTGCAGTCTTTCTTCACGCGCACTCTTAATACACGGCCAAATCTAACGGACGAGAGAGGCGGCCGTAAAGAACGAGTTTTACTGTATTTGATAACCATCAAAAGTAGGGCATCATGTGGACAGGTCTTTATGAGTAGACGTAGATTGCAGTTAGAATACACTAAAAAAGCATTGGAGTTTGGGATAAAATAGGCTCTGGGTAAATACATGTAGATACCAATTTCGAGACGCTCGCCAAAATAAGCTGTAGTACTGATTGTTTTCTACTCCTGGACACAAACAAAAATTGAGATTGACAAAAGACAATTATCTAGTACAAAAATGGTCATAATTACGGAAAGTACGATTATTTGTTGAAATTGATACATAAGAAAGTAGAACTCCTGTTGACATGTAAAAGACTTGTGCATGCACTTATTAAGAGAATGGGGGTAAAAACTTGTGCGGTGTTTAGACAGGACTTATTCTAATGAACTGGCAACTGTGCGCAGAGACGGAGCATGTAATGGTATTCGATTTTGAAATTTCGGAATGTTGTACATTTTCACCAGGAACTTATACCTCCAATAGGAGCCATCATATCTATGGACAATAACGTCAAGGGTTGCAGTACTTCTTAACGCAGAAAATTTTTCATAAAAAAATATTTGGCTCTTCCGTTGTTTGATTGATTAAATCGGTAAAGTGAAATAACTACTGCACAGGTGAAATGAGTGATGTTTGTGTAGTGGTACCTAGTGAGTACAGGTCAGTTCTAGGTAACATAGATACAAAAAAAAATATGGGAGAAAATTTACCCGTTACAAATTATATTAAATCTCCCATAGGCCAGTTTGTAAATGATGCAATCTTCATCATATCCATAAATATCAGAGTATTGAAATATACAGTGCCGTTTTATAAACCTAGAGCCTCAGCAGGAAATGGCTGGGTTCCACCAAATGCGTCTTTTCGCGGCAAAAACCGATTCCTTGTATTTCCAATGACGTTGGTTCAAGGCTGGTGGAACCCGGGTTTTAAGAGCTGGTGCTCAGAAGGTTATGTTTATTTGACAGCTTGCAAAGAAGAAAAACACGTGCAAAGTGTAAAGTAACCTTAGTTACTGGGACTTAATGCGATCTTATAAACTGTGACAGCATTGAAATTGTAATTGGCATTGACTGAAATAGAAGGGAAATTCTGGGACTTTGGGTAAGGGGTATCGAGTAGTCGCAGCGAAATGTATATACACATAAAATCTGTCATTTCCAAATGTTTTTCTTACCTTTTAATATCATCACTTTGTATAACAAACACTGAGATATGCAGATAACTTTTTGTAATATTATCATCGTTATTGTAGGAGTCATGATGCATTATGATTTATCGTGGAGAGTGGGTTGAAAATACAGCTGTGTCAATGCATTGCATACTGTATGTATTAAAGCATTGCCCAGGGTGTGCTTTTATCATACTACCGGGTTTTGCAATACATTGAATTGTGCTATACTTTTAAAGAATTCAAATGAATTCTGTTAGCGACTGTCACATCCCTTTTCGGGTCCAGTGTGCAACCATTTTGTGGGGTCACTGGTACCCCTGTTTTGGACATGCTGTTGAACTTTAAACTAAGGGTTTGATAAGTTGCCAGACTGGGGACTCCTCGCTTACTTTGATTTAATGGTATTGAGGTCATCATTTTCAAAATCTGACACGATTTGGTATACTGCATCATGACTCTGAATTTATACATGTATCGGGATTATGCAGTTGTACACAATGTTTTGTTTCCGGTGAAACATGTCAATTAATTGAATGTAACACTTGTGTGCCAATGGTTGTTATTTGTTGAATATTACTGAAAGCTGTGATCTTGTTTTCTTGGTGGGGCCAGGATTTTTTTAAAAACAGGTATTTATTTATTTTTCCTCGGATTTACAAGTCGAGCATCTCAACACTTAAAAGCAAGTCACAGTATTCGATACGCAAAACTAAACAAAATGCATTATATTTTTATCAAACGTATAAGGGACTCTTTGTATGCCTTAAATACTTGCATATCCCCCCTTTTCTTCACCCTTAAGTGAATCCATTTCGTATAACCGGTGTTGTAAAGAAAATCACCACTCCCTTGACATTATCCCCAAAATAATCACCAAATTGCCAAAATCTAGATGTACGGGCTTGTAAATCGAAGAATATAAATAAGCGAAGTCTGGCCTAGACAAGCTCTTTTGTTTTATTCTTTGTCATATATTGTATACACTGTTCTTGTTAAGTACCATCAAATAATGTCTTTGTTGGGGGAAACAAAACTCCCAAATAAAATTTTATGTACGATAATAAATGTTAATTTGTTAAATAAGCTTTTTCTTGTCTCGATTGTGTTTTAAACTTTCGTGAACCTACTTTAAGTTGGGTGAAATTTGATGAACTGATAAAATGTTTTACGGTGGGTTTTCGTAAACATAAACGCATGTCCGCACGGGGGGTTTATCTTGTATATGTAAATGCCTTTACTTTCACACAGGATTAGTGTGGACAACACCAACGAACGATTGCATGTTGCGTACTCATTATTGTGGATTTCAATAATAACTACCAAGAAAAGTGCCACTGCTGAACTGCCATTCACAGTGAAACGTGAGAGTTAACAAACCTACCATGTAGACTTAAGTAAGGTGTTTAGGCTCATAGGTTAAAGTTCTTGCACTTAATATCCGCTCTTTTAAGCCAGTTCTGGATGTCAAAGGTGGTTTACAAGCTTTAAATCCCAGTAGAGAACTCACCCAACCTTGGTGTGAGCAATCACCTTCAGGTGATTGGAACAGGGGCAGCCTACATCCCACACAGGGCCGGCATACTCAATCCTGTCCTCGCAGTATTCACTGGTACTAATTGTCATGGAGTGGGTTTTCATGACTTTTGGTTGAAAATAGATACTAAAGGGTTCTGTTCAATATCCGTATTGGTATTGCATTAGGTTATTGATTTGCACCCTGATCATTCTATTTTGGGTCAAATAATATGAAATTGATAAAAGTAGTATTTCCTTTAGCCAAAGGAGACCATATTCCCTGTCCAAAATGGTTCCAGTTGATTTGTTATGGTTCCAGCTGGGTGATTTCAGTCACAGGTGATTGATTTGGTGCCTGGATGTCCCAGTTGCATGTCCTAATTGTCCATATATGGCCAAGTACATAGAAACTGTGTTTCTAGGGAGAAATGCTACCTTAGGCTGCCAATATGATCATTGGTCATGTGTAGATCTTCTTCATTTCATTGGTCAGAATCTGGTAGTACAATAGGTGCATTAGGTGAAAAGGGTTATCCAGGGTATATTTAGCCAGTTTGGTAATTTTCCAGCCCATATATAGTATTAAGCAAGGGGTGCTTGACCATATTTGGTCAATTCATAGGTTCTGGAACGATCCAGAGAATGAAATTCCATCAGCCTTGGAACATTACAATATCAAGCTGTGCTTTTCTGTGGTCAGTCGCACAGCGTCAAATAATTTGTTTTAAACCAAGGATTAATTTGGTTCCTGTACAAAATTTCTTATTTATTGTGAACATTTGGGAATGTTTTTCGTTCTTCGTTCAATAGTCCTTTCAGGCGACGCCTCCATTCGTTCAACATCTCTTCTCTCTCTTCCTGTGTTCCTCCGTGGATGCTGTATGTTACGTGCGCAGGCACTGCATCAAACCCACAAAATCTCAACACACCAAACTGTAAGAAATTGATCAATTAATTGGAACATTATTCAAAACATCCACAATGTGAATTTAGTCGAATATTGCTGGTTCTAATGAAGAGAGATCGTAAGCTATTTTGTGCGCTTAAGCTGGCAATTGAGCTTGGCTTGGCCTAAGATAATTATCAATACACATAATCTGTATTAGAACTTTGCGTACACAAGGGTATTTCAGGGAGCTCCCAGAGTCGAACCCCTCTCGAATTTTGAGCAGAAATGTCCGGAAATGACATGGTGTCCTTGCAAGAGGGATCTGACATAAACATTGTAACGTTGATACATTGCAAAACCATGGTCAATGTTCAGAAATGGCTATAAATTGCAATGTCAAATTTATAGCATTCTCTAACTTGGCTATAAAAATCATGGAATTATTATTTTGATTTTTAAAACTACTTGCATTTTGTCAAAGATGCAGATCGTGAACTTACTATTAAAAGTTAACGTCAGAACTTCAATAACTCAGCATGAACGCCAATTGAAAGTTTCATTGAAATTGCAAGTTGTCAAAATTCAGACTTTAACTTTTAATAGCAATTTCACGATCTGGGGATGTTATTATTGATGGAGACATCAGACATTAACAAGAGTTATATTCCAACGTAACATCTGTCAGTCAAATTAGGTGCCTTGGAACCGTGCATGGCATGGTGTTCATGAAATATATACATTAGGTTTGGTAGAATATTGAGCCGTAATGTATGAGGTTGGCATGGTGTCCTTGCAAGCCGGGGTCCGTCCAAGAGGGGTTCGACTGTTTAAGGTACCGTGTTAAAATTCTGATACGAATTCCGCGTACTAGTCAGCTTCAGGGTTGAGTGAAATATTAACATGTAGTAAATTATCGATAATTGTCAGGTAAGAAACTAAGCAAGCTGACATCTCTAGAGCTTACCTCGATTGGCCAAAGCCACGCATTTATATCGACATGATAGTCTTCATGGGTAATGAAACCCTCCTTGGGTCCTCCAGTTGTAAAGGCCAATATAGCTGTTTTACCCTGAAAACAAGAACTTCAAATTATAAAATTTAAAATCTACAAGTTTGGCGCGCCATTATGGTTTCGACAGATCGGTCATAAAAATTATTTCTATTGAAACCAGAGTTGTCGCGACTGGTTGGAACAGTCGACCAGACGAGTTTGAAATACCAGTAAACAAATTAAATTAGTAATCGACTAGTCAGTCCTTTCAATTAAATGCAAGTCAGATTTTCACAAGGACATTAAATGTGCTTAACTGTACTTTTTGTATCATAATGTAAGCCTCGAGTAAGGTTAGGGAACTAAAGTGATGCAGTGATTTAATGCAACATACCATTACAAGAAATTAGCAGAATGTAAAGTTACATTGTTCTCTTCATAGCAGGAAATTTGCATTAAATCTGGCGCGATTTACTTGGAGAAATCTTAAGTTCTGCGCATGACCCAGTTTTTCCTGGATAAACGGCCTTGTTCTCAGGCTATGCCTTTCGCTTACAATCTGAATTTCCTGTACTGACCAAGTAATATTATGATGTTAAATAATATATTGATAAACAATGAAAGATTTGACTAGTCCGACGGTTGAATTAAATTACTAGTCGCGACAACTCTAATTGAAACCATTTAGTTGGTAATTTATTTGAACTTTTCACTCACCTTATGAAATCCATTTTCGAACATAACCTGTCGAACCAGCTTTTTAGTATCGCAGGGAAACTGCACCAGTGTAGAGGGAACTAAGACATAAAATGTAAAAAATTAATGTCACTTTGCAAAATGAAAACCGCACTTTGCATTTGTCATAGAAAAGTTCTGTAAGTTCATGAAATACAGAACAATAGTTTTTACCTGAAAAATGATAAAATCAGCTGCTTTTTACTTTTGCAACTTCATCTGCAATTTCTTTTGGGAGGGCGGCTTCACGGTAGGCGTTGCCCATCTCAGTAGCGTAATTGCAATATTCCTCTGTCATTTCATATATGTCTTTTCATTACCTAAACATTTCACAACTATCAAATTGATATGCGCGTGTGTTAAATATAAATAAACGCAAATTGAATTTTAATAATGGAAGTGGACTTACCATTCTTTCCGATATCCAACTTTGACGGCAAGTTAAATTTTTGAACATACAAATCAGAAACTACAACGTTGTGTCCTTGCTCTGTCAGTTCTTTTACTGCTACATTCTTCAATGCTCCCATTGAAGGATTTTTGTTGTAATTGATAGTGGTAAACAATCAAAACATTCATCATTTTGCTGCAGATGCTTCAAGTGATTGTGTCTCCTCAACGTACACGTCTAAACGGGACAAAAACAGTACATCAACCTTTTATCGTCTTGGTAAGTTAATCGGCACTGAAAGTCGAATTCTTCATGTGCCGTGACTCGACAAGTTGTTTTGGAATATCATCTCAAATCTGCACTGGACCAGCGGATGAACTTTTCTTTAAAGCAAGTCCGTCAACGGGCTGTAAACATTCCGGACCTTTATTAGAGGTTTTTCCTAATTTATGCCCTGCCTAATCTGCCTAACTTAGACTAATTTCATTTCCTGTTTCTAGTTACTTATGCAATTTTTAAATATTTCACTGCAATTAGAAATAGTAAATATACTATTAATTGATATTTACTGATACAAGGAATATCAATAATTTGTTTGTTATCAACATTTTGAAAAATACAAAACTAGTTAGATTTCAAGAAATAGTTTATTATCAATGTTATAGCCATTAAATTGTCTAATGAATTAGGCTAATTAGGCAGGGAAAATAATTTGAAAAAACCTAGATGGCATTTTGAAATTCCCTCAGCGACTGACAACTTTTCCTGGGAGGAAGATGCCTCCTAAAGGTCCACCAGTTGAAAATACCTTAATTTTTCTACAAATGTATAAAACAAAAAGTCGTTCGTTGACTGATAAAAATATAGGATATATTTTTCTTGTCAGTTCATTGCATTGGCCCATATCTCGACCGAACGAGTTGAGTTTAATGTGTCTGAAGTTTGAATCTTCTTTATTTGCTTCCATATGATGTCTATGTGTAGCAGAAGTAGTCTCTAGCCCGGTGCCTGGAACCAACTCGAACTGAGCTATGCTGGAGATGTGTGAGTTTATATACCAGAGACTTGATTGGTTTTAATTGCTGGTGATTATAGATAGTTATTTATAGATACAATTTACATGGTGTAAAATAGAATTACATACATGTATAAAATAGTTACAATCAGTTTTGTAGCTAAAACTAAGTGTAGAAGTCATAAAACATGGTTTTAAATATTTTACACAACTTTTAAGGTTGTCCTTCAAGTAAATATAATGTTTGAGATAGTCCCCAAACAAAAATATACAATTTAGACAATTTATATAGATTTTGAGATGGTCCCCCAAGTAAAAACAGTCTTTGAGATGGTCCCTGAAAGTTTGACAGTTGTTTGTTGACTAGTGTTCCTTTGTTTACATTTAAATCAAAATGTGTCACTATTATAATTAACTTGGAATATTAGCCAATCAGCATTGAAGAAAAAATTCAGTTCAGATCTTGAAGCATAAAGTTGGTTTTCTTGTTTATCTTGTTTAAATTTTTAAATTTGACCAAAATTCCTGAAAAGTTCTTTGTATAAATATATGTAATAAGTAGATCAATGGTAAATACATGTGTGTAGCAAGTTTTGGCTGATTTGGACAGAGATTTCTATGATTTTTAAAAAATTTTGTGCAATTTTGGAAAAACCACAAATATGAAATCATGTCTTTCTTTGGATTATAGTCCCACAACTGCTTTGAGCACAGTGCCACAGAGTTTCCTAGGCATGGTGAACTATTTGATGCAGTTTTCTCCAGTACTGACAGAGTTAACTGAGCCACTGTGAAGACTGTGCAAACAAAATGTAGAGTGGTCATGGGATT
>JBCAUI010510083.1:0-12631 GCA_038406195.1 Haplosyllis anthogorgicola | reverse complement strand
TAGTTTTTTAGTAGTCCTCTTAATGTAAACCATTAATGGATACGTACCTTTACAAATGTATAGCAATGGGTATTGATCTGTGTGTTGTAGCATTTTTCAGAACTCCCCTTGCTCTTTTGGTATGTTTATTTTTAGTTCTGCATGTAATGCAATTGTTTAGAACATTCACTGAAACCTTATATCAATGCCATAATGGGTTGATAACATTCATCACACTGGTCATCTGATTTTCTTAGGGATAAACAATGCACACAGCATGGTTAAAAGAATTGCCATAGACTTTGCACTGTATTTCTTTTGAGTTTGTTCACTTCACTCTGTATCCTTAAAGTAGATGGATGAACATTTAGACATTTGTTATTTGGTCCCAAATACATTACACTTTGGTTTCATCATATGTTCTTGAACATGAAAATGTTCTAAATGTTCTAACTGTAGTGACCTTCTTAATGGTTGCTAATTTTGAAGGCCTTGTATATAAAATAGTAGGTGTTCCATGTTGTACTCAATTTTTAAGCAGTAACAGTGTAACAGTTTGAATCCATTATGTCATTATATTTATTTTCCAAGTGATGTTGATTTATGTCGTTAATGATGTTAAACTTCTTAGCTTGATACGAAAATGTATCATAGCATTTGGTATGTGATGTCATTATTGTGAGACAAAATGCCATCAAATTTCAAGGGGTGTATATTACCCGGCAAAGTTGGCATTCATAATTTCATGATCTTACTGGGTGAGAGTCCACAATAGGCTATGCACCTATGGGGGCACTCTTCTCTACATGGGGAATGGCTCCCAGACCTGTAATGTTGAACTGTATCATGAAACTGGGATGAAAGATGCCTCCCATCCAGCATCATGGAATTCAAGACTTGTCTTGACAACTTTGAAAAGATCGACTATGGTGTCTTCATAGAGAGAATGGTGAACTGTCAAAGTCTCCGACCCAGGATCCTGGACCCCTTGCCAATAGGGGATGACCTCTCTGTTGGAGGAACTCTTTGGGCCACTATTCAGCTCAACTGCTTGACCCCCCAGGGGAAGAGGAGAAGTACAAAAGGAGATGATCAAACCTCGGACTTCAGCTACTGCATCCACTGTGCCCAGTTCATCTGGGGTGACTGCTCACCCAGTTGGGAAGAGAAGAGGCCAGGGACTCATTGCACCATCCAGCGCTCCGGGAGCTCCTACACTGGGGGCATTGAGGGCCATGACCCCAAACGCCACCTTAAATTACAAACTTTCAGGGGACTTCTCTGAACTGGCAGACATTATTGACTGGGTGGATGTGATGGCAGACACCGAGACTGACCAGGGGGCTGGTGGAGAACCCACGCTAGATCCTTCATCTGTCCTCAGAGATGGAAGCTCAGCTCTTTTCCCATACCCTACACCTGATCTGGGTGTGCCCATTCTGGGGTTCCAGCTGGCAGATGTGCTAGCGCATCTGGAGGCAAGACCGTTCTTGCTTCATCAAGTGGCCTACAAATTGGTACATCAGGCAACAACATCTGCTGTCTTGAGCCAATGGATGCCGTGGACCAGATGAGAGCAGCATCTCTGGAAACTAATGTGCCATGCCTGCCCAGGATCCCAGATGCCTGGACAGGCCCCATCGGAGCACTGACCATCAAAGGTGACAAATTACCTGACAATGAAGATCTAGCAGGAGTTGAGACGGGGTCCGTGGCCTCCAGCTTTACACTGATAGATGACCAATCTGTGAAATCTACCGCATCCAGTTTTGTGGTCCTCGAGACACTGATGGCTTCCGAGACAGAGACAACACAAACCACGAAGAGAGGGAGCTTTGAAAAAGAAGCTGGCTCTGGCCCAGCCATCAAGCGATTGACTAGCCGGCCTCAGAAGACCGATGGATTGGACTAGACCATAGCCATATGACCCGGGACACCCGAAGAAATGTTAAGTGAAACTTGTAACTCATATTGTAGTGTACCTCACATTGCTCATATTATACTGAACATTGTTTACTGTAGCCATACTCTGGTTGTACTGCTGGATTCCTGAATTTACTTGTTTAAAATTGTGTTTACTTACCACATATCATTTAATGTACTTACTCCCTACCTAATGTTCTGTAGTGTTTGTAGTGGGCTCCCTATGCATACCCCGAATGCCACATAGATGTTTACATTCTTGCTTGTATGTAATGATTGTACATGATTCATCTGGATGCCCAGCATCCACTGTTTTGTATTTATTCTCATTAATAAAGCATGCCATGAGGACGAGGTGGAGCTCTGGGGGAGAATGTTACTGTGTCCGTGTTTCCAGCCTGGATCCATTCCTACGGCCTGTTCCAGGGGGAAATTGGGGTTTTGCCACAGTTTCCAATCGGGACAGACCCAGGGACGGACCCATGTTTGGTCCCATATGGATCCGGTGCCATCCGTGGTGCCGGGGTCTGTCCAGGTCCCTATCATTGCACATGCATGGACATGATGATGTCACCATGGAACGAGACATACATCATGATGTCATGATCAAGCATTCTGGTGATAACGTCATCAAGGCCTGTCCCCGTTTGCTATTTAAGCAAGTAGCACCCTTGTATTGGGGATACTCATCTACAAGTGTCCATTGGGTAGACATCATGCACCATTCCCCTGAGGTCCATCTCTATGGGACGTTTCAATCATATGACATCCGTCTTATTCTTTTTTGTCAATCTACACACCATGTGTGTAGGCCCGGATTCCGTTGGGTCCGGACTCTTGAGTTTGTAGTAGTTTAGTATCATTGACCATGGTGTTGAGGTCCAATAAAGCCTCAAAGTAAGCTGCTCTGACCAGATTGTCAACCCTTCGAGACGGCCGGGTACAGAGACATGGAGCCTAACAACCTCGGTCCACTGCCGTAACCGCGAGGCCCGATAAGCATAGCGGATCCCCGCTACATATACTTTAGACAGATTAAGGAAACCAGAGATAACACAGCATAACGTCAAATTGTTCTATTCTCTAACATTTTGGAACGGTTGAAAATTCCAGGACCCAAAAATGAACGTCACCAAATTTTATTACAAAAAAGAAGTATGTCATGTGTTTAACTGTATTTCACTCGTACTCGTACTTATGATTGTGTATGTGTATGATTGTATGCTCTCAATTCATTTCATAACGTTAGAGCAATGCTGTAGATGTTTTTTATGATTTGTATGTAAGTGTACATATTTAAGATGAATTACTGACACACTAATATACTAATAATAATAATACTTTTAATAGTATCCACACAAATCCAATAATCTCTATTTGAGGGCAAAAAAACCCAACAAAAACAAGTAAGCAACGAAAACACTCAAAGGCTACATATCCAATTACGAGGTTTTTAGTGAATTGTAATTTGTCTTTCATACACAAAATTCTACGAACTGGTGTCATATGTACATAGGCTTAAATGGTCTTCATTTTGTCTCTATGTAAACGCCTCAGATATAGATGTACGTCTATGACATCTATTAATTGTTTCAACATAATCAATTCAATTAGACATTGTCTCCATTTGCCTTACATACCTTTGTACACATACATGTTGTCTATGGAGACTCTTAAAGAGCACACTGTGCTTTTCGCGTGAACGAAAAATGATCATAATTTCAGGAGATGGCCTAGTGACTCTTCACCCTGTACCATTGAATACAGTTTTTGTTGTCAGAAGCCGTAATATCCGCTCAAAAGCCGATTTCAAGTAGCTCAAAGGCATTTTAATATCCGAAAGAATTGTTACTTCAGAGTGCGTCTATTATATGGTAAGACGAGATATAATTCTAATGGTTTACGGAGCCTTCGACATTTAAACGCAGGATTAATTGCCATTCTTCATCATTATACTCTCTTTGTTGTTTTTAAAAATAAATTAGATCCTAAAATGGGAAAATTAACTTAACAAATTTTTCAGGAAAATATATACCCCAAAATGGGCAAGACATTGGTATGAGTATAGAATTCAGCCCACTATCCATCACCTATGAACTACCTTTTTATCTTCAATACATTTCCCTAAATATTCCATACATTTCCCTAAATCTTAGATACATTTCTTTGGCATAACGGCGTGTCAGCATATTGGCTCATATCCAATATTTAACATTGTAGAGGTTGAAATAGATCTCTTTCAGCATGGTGGCATGTCGGCATGTCTCCACTTCATATTGATAAATTTATCCAATAAAGTATAAATAATTTTTTATATGTGATGTGCTTGGGGTCCCCATCTCATTTTTCTGGCTCATTTTTGGTCATTTGGCGGCGTTCAGCTGGCACCGCTACTTAGCGACGCTCTCTCAGCATTGCTCCCTGGCAACAGCTGGGTGGCGCCCAGCCGTAATCTATTTATAGCACTTCCGCCCAGTTACCATGTGTGCACATGTGCAAGGGGAGGCATTCAACATGATGTCATTTGAATGATAATACATTGGCTATGTCACCATGGTGACATCACCCTAGTGATGTCATCACACTGTCCCTTTAAAACAGCATGGCACATGCCCTAATTGCCTTTGCCTGGTTAGAGTTACTAGGAGAAGGACTGCCAGCAATGCCAGGAAAAGGGGTAGGGCCGTGGGGAGGAAGAAAGGCTGGCCTCACTGTCAGGCCTCACCAGTGATACCCAAACCACACCAGAGCCAGTTGTCACCAGATGCAAGGGATATCAAGGATGGATACAACTCAGATGCCTGACACTCCTCACACTCCTCACACTCCTCTCTCTCCTTGGTTGACAGCCACAGGGACCATTGGCACTGGTATTACAGCAAGCCAAACATTCCACAGCTGAAGGTGATGGGGAGGCAAGTTCCTTACTTGGAGGAACATTGTACAGGGCAACAACAGAATGGTCGACCCTGATGTGCTGAGGACCAGCATTATCTCAGCCATCATGAACTTGCTGGGTGCTGCTTCCATGGCCTCTGAGCCAATGGCAGAGAGGATGATCCAGTAACTGGGTCATTTCTATGGAGTATTGCACAATTATAATCAAACAATTCAGGACCTCTATGCCATGCATCAGTATTCAGGTGAGAGCGTCGGTGACTTCACAGGCTGCATTCTCAACCAGGTAGAGCTGGTGCACAGCTGCTTCCCTGAGAACCTTCTGAGGAGGGAAGTGAGCTGCATCTGCAAGGAGCACCTGCACAGTGGCCTGAAGGGAGACCTGTGACAAGTGGTGTCTTATCTCCAGGACAGATTGGATGAGCTCACATTCAATGAGCTGCTCATCAAGATTAAATCCAATGTGGGGGTCAACAGCTGCCAGGATGACAGACATTATGACCAGAAGTCCCGGGGTCACTCCACAGGTAAAATGCACATGGCGATCCTGGCACCAGCGTTGCCTACCTCATCTGACCTGGAGAGGGATTCCGGGGCTTCTGAGGAGGAGGATGAGAGCCTCATCCCTTTTGATGTCCATCTGATGCATGCCATTAAGGACTTTGAGGACAAGAAGCACCACTGCTTTGGCTGTGGATTGGACAAGCACCTGATCTGTAAGTGCCCAGACAAGGTTGCCTACCAAAGGCATTTAAGTGGTGAGGGGGCATGAGGTCAGAACCCCCTGAAGGAGAGTGCCAGGTACTCCCAGACCAAAGCCTCCAACTAAGGTCATGCCATGGGTGCACCCCTTCATCAACCAGCATGCTATTGTTAGGTGGGTGGAGAGAGATATGGTGGGCCACATCAAAGTGGATGGTGAATCCTGTCTTGTACTAATCAACATGGGATCCACCATCAACCAAGTGATGCCAGACTATGTCACCAACAGAGGCCTATGTGTCTACCCCTCTCTGACCTCCATGCCAAGGGAAGGGTTGTCATAGGTGGCATAGGGGGGCAGCACTCAGAGGTCATGGGCTATGTCATGGTTTGCATCCAGGTAGACGGTGTCACCAGGTTCGATGAGGACCATGTCACTCTGGTGCTGTTGCATCAGTCAGAGTTTGCCAAGCTGGTCTCTGTGCTGTTGGGGAAGCCAACAATTGACAGGGTGGTACAAGTCATCAAAGAGAGTGAGGGGCAACCTTGCATTTTGAGGAATACTTGGCTGGTGTTGACGAATGACTCTGGGGTTTCTCTTTGGCCTTTCTGGCTGGGGATGGAGCAGGTGTTATCTCCCTGTTATCTTCTTGGGTAAGAAACTTCTTTGGTTGCACCAGCAAGACAGTGGGAGGAGCCTTGCTGATGGGAGGTCATTTCTCCTGGGAGGACCTCTGGTTGCTTGACTTTATGGGGCCACCCTTGGAGGGGCCCTTTGTGCCCCAATTTTGGAAGGTATCAGCTGGTGCCACTGGCATGTTTTGGTTGGCATTTGGGGATTGCATGAGGACATCTAGGATCTGGACAGATTTGGCAGCGCTGTTCTCATCCCAGTCATCTCTGCTTGCCTCCCTGAGCCCATCTCCACTGCCATCGGTATGCCCAGCAGTGCTACCACAAGAGGGGGAAGGTTGTTCAGTGGTGTCTATGTCTTGGCACCCCCAAGCAGCTGGCACAGGGCCTTCCATCAGAGTGCCTGGTGCTGCCAAGGGCGATGTGACAAGGCCTTCCATCAATAGCTTCTTCAAGTCACAGGATGGCACTGGGAAGGGGTCGGGATCTGGAAGCTGCAAGGCTGGAATTCAATCCCCAGGGTTTTGAAGATTGTGGACATGTGGTCTGAGAGCGCGGAGAGCCCCAGCTGTTGGGTGGCAGTGCTGTAGGCTCAAGTGTAGTTTACTTTGAGGTTCTTCACATCCTTGAGGTGCTTCTCAAGTGCTGCCTTGACATCTGCATGCTGTTCCACAGCCATCTCAACCCACCCCACATGGAGAGTGTCACCAATCTGAAGCACCACGTCCAGGCCCCAGCTGCAAGTATCTGGTGGATCTTTAGCCAAGTCTTTTGGAGGGACTCCTCCATCTTCTTGTTGGTACAGAAGTGGCAAATGATGTTACTTATCTGCTGGCTGAACATGCCTTGAGTGTAGTCCAGAGAAGCCATAAGGAATTGTGTGATGGTCTGAGATTCCACTGCATTAGCAGTGCAATGAGGGAACTACACCCTTGCAGCTGCCATCTTGGGGTTGCCTCCATCTATGTGGTAGGAAGTGTTTCCCCCAAAGGTGAATCCTCCATTGATGCCACTTGTATAGTTCATGCCCCTGGTGCCACTGGCTGCCACACAGGGATCCTGTGTTCAGGTGCCACATGGGCCCCAAAGCTGGCATGGAAGAACAGCTGACCGTTGTGCCCTTGCTGATCCAGCTGGGAAGCTGTGGTATAGGAGTCAACTCTGAGCAGGTGGTTTAGTTGCAAGTAGGCACACCTGACATTGTTGCAGCTATGGGGATCATCCATCTGGAATGTGCAGAAGGGGAGGATGGCCCAGCCATCACCTGTGAGGAGGAGGCGCTTCACCACTAGCAATGCTGTAGGATGTAAGGCACAGTCAATTGTCTCAGCACCCTTGTCATTGATGAAGTAGGCCAGCAGGGCCATGGGCACCCCTGTGTTCATCTCATGTGGCCAGGGCGCTGCCAGGGTTTCCTTATCAATGTGCAAGAAACAACAGACTTCTCTGTTCCTCTTCATACTGCCACTGTGGAGCTTCTTGATGGCTCTCTTGAGTCATATGGTGGCCTGCTGTTCAAACATGAAGACACGGCCCATGCACAATATGCACTGGCTGCCGGTTTCCCAGAGCGGTGGATTGGGGGTGGTGCTGGTCATGAGTGTAGCAGCCTGTGAAACCATCTCATGTGTGGAAGGGGGGATTGAGTCCAACTTCATGTATTGGCTGAAGAACCCCTTGGCACTCATTTGGCATATTACGCCTTCAGAGCATGCCTCCATAGGTAACATGGTCACTTCCTGGAGCATGTCCAGGCCACCCTATGAGTCTATCTATGGCTCACTCAAGCATTCCGGTTGGCCATGGTAGTAGCTATCGGTATAAGCATGATGAGGAGTTTGGCTGGGGTGCTGCTCTC
The DNA here is from genome assembly GCA_038406195.1 of Haplosyllis anthogorgicola. Lineage (NCBI taxonomy): Eukaryota > Metazoa > Annelida > Polychaeta > Phyllodocida > Syllidae > Haplosyllis > Haplosyllis anthogorgicola. The sequence goes on along the minus strand of JBCAUI010510083.1, from coordinate 4,638 downwards.
TTCTGGGCTAGAGGAATCCTCCTCATCCAGCGAGTCACCAAGTGAGTGATCCGATTCACCATTGCCATGTACCTGTGTGTCACTTCAGTGAGGCTTATTGCTCTCAGCAGTGTCCTGCAGTACAACCATGAGGTTGCCAGCCTCTAAGCCAGGCTGTGAGCCTGCAGGGTGAGTGTCTGCTGTGCTATTGTCTGGCAGCATTGGACTCTCCTGTAGTGTTGTATTAGCCTTTTCATCTTCAGAGGTTTGCTGTGGGGCTTCTTGTACTTAAGCATTCTGGAAAAGAGAAGGTAGGGAGAGTTTGCATAGCCCCAATTATCACCCACAGTGTTTGCATGGCCCCAATTATCACCCACAGTAAGAAAAGCCACATGGGTGGCACTAAAATGGTGGCCTTTTGAATGTGGTACTCATAAGAACTTATGGTGAGCAGTGCTGTTAGGCAGTGGCCACTGAGTGAACACCACCTAGAGGGCAGTGGTTAAGAAAGTGAGGCTGTGTTAGTGACTCACCTGAGTCCCAGGAGGTGGTTCCTCTGGCATGTTGACTCTTTGAAGTCCAAGCTGCTAATGATGTGGAAAAGCCCTTCATGTGACCTCCCTTGGTGTGAAATCAAAATGAGGCCAGATGACATCACAATGACATCACCAAGGGGTATAAAACCCCAGATGGGGATTCCCCCAACAGATTTAAGGCAGCATTCATGCCAGACACAATGCTATGTCAGCCTCATTCTTATTTGAACTACTAGAGTTAGCCTATGACCCTGGTGCCACTCAGGTGGTGGGCACCAGAGATGGCATGACCATTCATTTACCTGAGACACAGTGTCTTCAGTGCTACATGAACATCACTCAGATGGTGGTGGAGCATGCACGACACTGTGTGGACCCTGTCAAGCAGCTCATTGTATTACATGACTGCTTATTCTATGCAGAATACCAATGCTCATGTGACATCACCAGCACTGAACAAGATCAACAGGTAGCATCACAGGCCACACCGGTGAATGTTCCCCAGGCTTACATTAATCTACAGCACCATCATGATTTTGAAACCAAGTGTCTCCAAGCTCATGAGGACATGTACCAGAAGATGCCCCCACAGCTTGCTCTGCTGTGGAATGAATGGTGTGGACTTGAAGAGAATGATGTCATGAGTGGTGCTGCCACAACTGTGGTGTGCCAGTTCATCCAAATTGTGTACGACACAGCCAGACATGCAGTAGATTTGGCCTTGCTGCTGGAGTCCCTTGACCTTGGCGATGCTGACCTAGTGGCACACAAGGAGGCTGGGTTCTGAGGGTGCCTAGAGGTCTGGGCCAACAAAGCCCATGGCTTGGGCTGCCAGGCACCATCTTACCAGAGGTATCTAGACAGCAGACAGCCATTGTCCAGAGAAAGCTCAGTGCCTAGCACACCCCACCAGGTAAGCATCCTCCAAAGACTCAGCACTACACCAAGGATGCCTCCCCAGGCCACTGCCCTGGTGTCACTCACATTGAACACCATCATGATGGCTGGCAGTGCAGTGGGCACAATGTTCAAGATGCCACCAGATGGGACCAGGGACAGATGCAAGGGGAGCCACAGAATATCATCAGTGCCCCATATAAACCACTCTAGCCAAACCAGGGTTAGTGCAACGAGGTCTGCCTCCTGTAGTGGCACTAGAAGATCTGGCAGCATGACATGGATGTGCCCCTCATTCCTCTCCAAGAGATAGGGATGGCTGTGCCAGCCCAGTGGCATGGCTTGCTGGCCCAGTGGCATGACCCACCAGAACCTGTTCATCCTGGTGGCTGAAGAAGAGGGGAAACTGTGTGGGTAAACAGGTCAGGGAGTGCCAAGCCACTGCTCAAGCCAGGGCAGCGGCCTTCAGGCAAGCAACCCTCAGGAGCAGAATGTCTCTGACAACCACTGCCAGTGAAGTGGCCCCACCTCCCAGCAGTGTGGCCAAGGACACCACCACTCAACCCAAAACCTGGAGAGATGAATGGCCTGACAGAGGAGCTTATGCCATGGCAGAGGTGCTGCACAAGGAACAAAAGGCAAGGAAGGCTAGATTGGCCTCAACCATGCAGTGGGTTTCCAACCCCCCACCTAACCCAGCAGTGAACCCAGAGGAGTGGTTAGAGTTAAGTTGGAGGATCTCCCAATGCCTTCCTGGCATGAGAAGCTCTGCCATGTGTGCCCCACCAAGCATCGAGAACTGGCAGCCCAGCTGCACCTGGTGTGGGGAATGCCTGGAAGCAGTGAGCACCACTACAGGAAGCCTGTCATGTTCTGCCCTCCAGAGCCACCACAGCTGAGGTGTTATGAATTCTTTCCAGACAAGTTCAAGGAGCTGGGGCACAGTGACATCCATACCACAGCCCTGAGAGACCAACACAGACTCGCTGCTTATGGAGTGGCACTGCTGCATGCTTGTGACTTTGACCTGGAGGAGTTTGCCATTAACAATTGCCTTCCCCGCTGTGTCAGAGAATACATCACAAGCATGAACCCAGTCCTCCCACTCAAGGTTGACCACATTATTCACTGCTTCTATGAGTGAAACCCAAATTGTGACAGCAGTCTGCTGAGAGGTACTAAGCATTGTGATGCTGGCTGGCTCATGTACCAAGACCTCTTTGTTAGCAACAGGAGCCCCTGGCTGGGAGCTGTCACCCCTGGTGTGGGACACAGATGGGACAGGCCAGTCACAGCATCTTTCCTGGAAGGTTCGACCCCTGTCAATGCTGCCGACTGGCAGAGGTCAGAAAGGGAGAGGGGTGCCAGTAACATCCCCTTGATGGCCCTGCTACACCCTAGTAAGCTATCTGGAACAGTTTCTAGGGGCCAGGCCCTACCAGCACCATCCCTATCATGGTGCTCCCCCCTGGATTCTCCCCCAAGCTGACTGCCATCAAAGTGCCCATGCATACCGACCCACAAACCTTAACCAAAGAACTGATAGGGGATGAAGAAATCCTACCCAATGTCATTGAGTGGGACTCCAATCCCAGCAAGGCCCTTTGGCCCCAGAATCAGCTGCCACTGCCTCCAACACTACCCCATTGGAGGTGGGACACTACTCTGATGTGGGAGCCATTCTGCCAGGCTTCTGGCATTCAACAGAATTGACCATGAGGGACATTGCCCAGACCCTGACAACAACCCAGCCACTGTTCATTGAGATGCCACCATTAGAGGGCACTGAGGCCCTGGGGATGATGACGCTTCCAGCATACATAGTGACTTCATGATCATTTCATGATTGTAAGTGAACCAAGCCATGGCTGAGGCAGAATCTGCCTCACCTACAATACAGAGGTGCCACTCACAGTCAGATGACCTCGAGGATGCTGAGGCTTTGCCATGTAAGAGGACCACCTCAAAGGAGTAAGGCAGGGCACTGGTACCCCAGCCAGTGCCACAAACATCCGGCAGCACCATGGTGATCTGTCAGCACTGCCCTACTCACATCTATGTCCATTTCGATTTATACCTACCATTATAACCTGCACAATTTTGTAACTTATTGTAATTTATTTCTGATGTAGTAAGTAGTTGACATGTATTACTTGTTGACATGTATTACTTGTTATTGCTTTTGCTATTCCATGTTTCATGTATCTTATTTCATTTCGTTATTAATAAAGTGCACCCGAGGACAGGTGTGGTTGCCTGGGGTAGAGTGTGATGTGCTTGGGGTCCCCATCTCATTTTTCTGGCTCATTTGGTGATGCTCAGCTGGCACCACTACTTAGCGACACTCTCAACATTGTTCCCCTGGTGATAGCTGGGTGGCACCCAGCCGTAATCTATTTGTAGCACTTCTGCCTGGTTACCATGTGTGCACATGTGCAAGGGGAAGCATTCGACATGATGTCATTCAAATGACGCTATGTCGGCTATGTCACCCTAGGGTGATGTCACCATACTGTCCCTTAAAAACAGCACAGCACATGCCCTAATTGCCTTTGCCTGGTTAGAGTTACTAGGAGAAGGACTGCCATCACATCCCTAATTCCCTGAGCAGCCACTCCATTAGTGGTGTTCAATTGTTACCTTTGTCTTAGTTCCTTTATTTCACCACACAGCAGCCATAGCTGCCACTCTCTTAGCATTATTACCTAATTCAGTTGTGAATGATAACCATGCTGATGGCAGCACTATACCCTAAAGTAGGACACTAGAGCAGGATCGCCCCTTTTGCTGTAGCAAGTTAGTGGTTGAAGAGAGTAGTCAATGCTCACATTATTAGTGGTATGTGACAAGCATACATCACATATATAATAATTATATACATGTATATATTTATATATATTTATTTTATTTTATTTTTTTATAACCATGTATCAGCCCTACAGGAGCTAATGGCTTTTGAACCCAGAGATGAAGCCAACGTCTCTACTCAGCCTCAGGCTCCCAGACGCTCAAAATGCTCAACCAGAGCGAAAAGAGCCACAAACAACCTGAGCAATTAAAATCTTGACAGCCATAGCAAGTGTCAAGTACCATCCAATTAGTCCTGACCTTCACTCACACATTTGGTAAGGTGTGAGAAGACTGATTCGCACCTCCTGATCTCCTTGAACAGATCTTTCACATGTTCAGTCTTGACAAGTGCCACTTTCACTCAGTTGAGTGAAAG
>JBCAUI010510072.1:0-12632 GCA_038406195.1 Haplosyllis anthogorgicola | reverse complement strand
CACTCATTTCTGTAACGTCGAGGAAAGTTTTCACATTAAACATGCCTATGTTGTGTGATTGTAGTTTTTGGACATCATCTCATCTTTAACACGGATGCATTCAACTAGTATAGAAGCACCTGTTGTACTGAAAGAAGGGTAGATACGAATCTTGTTTTTGAATTGTATAGTGTATTGTGTAAACGACTTCTGTACTTTTCTATGACTCTTAACATGAGTTTTTGTTGTGCAAGTGTGAAAAGGATCAATGACATTGAATATGTGAACTGTGCTGATTTCATTCTGTTCATTATTGCAAATTACATTATCCTAGCTTGCAGTTATATTGCATTACATTGTGTACATTGTATCCAAAAGAATCGGATAACCAGCACGTGTAATAAAAAATATGTTTTGTAATTGTGTTTACAGGTATTTGATAAAGCGTGCTCAGGGTCGGAGGAAGTTTGGTCTCAAGAATTTTAAGCATCGATACTTCTGTCTCACAAACCATAGTCTTATTTATGCCAAAGGAAAAGGTACGGTTTATTTTTAGTCTGTTTGCCATGTAGACTGTAAAGTGAATGTTATGCTTGACATACAATAAATGCACAATATTTTACAGGAAGTCCTGCATTATGTGAAATCCAGATACAAGATATTCTGGCCGTGGAGGAACTGCGGGAAGACACGTTCACCAGGAAATATGTATGTACTCATTTACAACACTCATAATGTTTTTTGGCGCATTTGGCATAATTGCCAAAGAACCTTTAGAATCATGAATTGTCCGTCGCCCGTCGTCGTCGTTGTTGGCGTTGTTGTCATTGTCTGTGCACAGTCACCCTAAGCACACTATTGATCATAGAGACATCATATCTTACACATATGTGCATCTGTGCCCCATCTCAAAGCCTAGCAAACATTATGTTGCAATGACATTTATTAGCAACATGGCAGCCATATTTGTTTTTTCTTTGAACCTTACTCCTGGACACATAGTTAATGACAAAAAATTCATATTTGGCAGACTTACACATCTACATACCCTCTTTATGTCATGTAGAAATTATACTGATGCCACCTATATATCTAGTTTGGCAGCCATATTTGTGATTTTGCATGGATCCCATTTGAAGATTTGAAGATTTTTATGCATATATGATATATTTGTCTTAGTTTTTTGATAATGCCAAATGAGCTCAGGTTCATCTGGACCTATTTTTTACAGTTAATGCTTACCTACACTAGACATACAATGAATTGGTTGGTAGTGCCTGTTCTTGGTATTTAATCGTGCTACATTTGTAAGTCATGCTATAATTAAAACTGGAAGACAGAGAACGGTTTAACTGAAACCATGTTACATGTATCTTGATTCTCTGATAAAGGAGAACTGGAAAGAGTGTTTAAACAATGAAAAAATTACGTTATGATTCTGTTGTAATTCTTCACAACTGCTTACTATTTAATTGTAGATGTTTCAAGTTATCCAGCCTACACGCGCACTGTACATACAAGCAAATAACTGTGTGGAGGAGAAGGAGTGGAAACACATATTGAATAAAGTGTGTAACATGAATCGTAACCGTCTAAAGGTTTACCACCCAGGAGCCTACCTCAGGGGACACTGGCTTTGGTAATTATAATGCACTTTGTAGTGTAGGATAAACTATGCAGAAATTTTGGTCTGGTGTGCATTTACATTCATAACTGTAGAACAAGAAGAGTCAATTGTGTAAAATATTTCAAGTAAAGCATTGCTATGTGGTCGTCAATATCAACAGGTTCTGCTATTCCATGTAATAGTACATGAGGACTGTGGGAATCTCATTAATCCATTCATGTACGTTATTTATTAGATGACTCTGCATATGGTCACCTTGAATTCCCATTTTTAAAATGAATAGAATTTGCCTGGCAGCCCTAAACACAGGGTGTTCTTTTCAGGGTGTTCCTTATACAGTTTACATAGCAATCTGTTCACATTATTTAATGCTGATCTTAAAAAGGTTTCAATTTTGCCTTCTTCAGTTGTAAAGCCACAGACGCAGCCGCAGAAGGTTGTGTACCAGTTAGTGGTGGACTGCCTGCCGACATACACATGGACATAGACACGGACCGGGAAGTCGAGAGAATTCACTACTTGTTCCTCAATAATATGGATAAACTAGATGTTTTACAGGGTATGTGTGCATGAAAGAATGCATTAGACAAATAGAATTTTAGCAATGAGGTGTGATAGCTACATCTAGAGCAAGAATCACTGCCATATCAGCACTGTTTTCCAGTCACATCGAGCCTCAATAAGTATCGGAAAGGTGCTAAATTAGTATACTGTAGATAGAACTTGCTTCGTACAGTCCTATTGTGTAATATAGACAAAATTTGGATGAGAGTACATAGATACCAAATTTTGCAAGTTTTACTGGGTGTTAAATGTTTGAAATGGTTCACAGTATACCACATAATACACTTGTAAATCAATTTCTGTTACGACCGATTTGATATAAATATTCTTTACCAACTCACTTCTTTTGTCTTTTTCAGAGAGAAATAATAGCAAATTGGGTGAGTAATAAATATATATTTACGAAAACTACCACACCAACATGGTTTTTTTTGCATATAAAGGACAAGATAACAGTTTACAAACAAGGGATAGAAGTTAAGCCTTTGGAATATTTCTAAATAGATATTGGTTTCATTTTAGATTTAATCGGAAGCCAAGAAGTTTTGTCAGGAGAAACCACTATAATCTCCGTGTCTAATCAGATGGATGACGTGAAGGCATGTTACGAAACGGTTCGTGATATCAGGGAATGTGTACAAACGTTAGAGAATGCACATAAACAGCATCTACAGGTGTTGGAGCGACAGACGGTTCTAGGTTCACAGTAAGTGTTATCTGTAGAAGTGCTGTACCCGTATTGTAACATTCACACTTGAAGATGGGAAAGAAACTAATTGCCAATAATTAAAGTTTTCCAGTACATTTTGCAGTTGATGTTTTGGAATGTTTTTTGAAATGTAATCTATTAATCATTCGTTTCCAACGTGTGAATAACCGACTTGATATTTTAATTACAGAGAGTTTCCTTTTGGTGATGTTGGTTATGCGAAGTCACATGCTACACGATTGTAGACCGCTGTCAGAAAACCTCACCACAGAAGTTTAATTCTACAATAAAAACCCACCCTCCTAGCAACAGAATCATGGACAGAAAACTTTGCTATAAATGATGAACCCAAATGTAGATCACCATGAAACCGCCATAGAAACCGCAGAAAACCTGGACACTGGTTTTGAACGCAGGTTTAGCGTAGCAGCAAAGTCCATGAGATAAGTGGTACTTGAATCCTGTAGCTAATTACTTCACCACAAAGAACTGCACTAAGTGACCTCACAGAGAACAGCTACACTTGCGTGATCTAGTTAAGTTAGCTGAATGGGGAAGCCAAAATACAACATGAGACACCAAAAATGGCCACATAAACGTTATTTTTACCATGACTGGGCATAATTGATTGCTCCATAGATAGGAAGTCAGATGCTCCCATAGCAGAAGAGGTTGCACCTTAAAGACTGGTACCCCTTTGGGCTTGTTGATAATCCAGAAGTGGTACAGGAACATGCAATTATGCCACTAAAAGTAAATGAACTGAAAAAAATTTTTTAATGACAATGTGCATGTACAAGTAACATGCCTTGCCTTCATTTAGTGACCAAGCTGTAACTAGAATCCGAAATACATAAGTTGTATGATATTTATCGCTGTAAAACTTGGGACCAAGTTCAAAACAAAAAAAAAAGAGTTATTTTTTATAACGGTTAAAAATGTAAGGAGCTTTAATTACTTGCGTAATGTGTGTTGTTAGCAAAGTATGTACACTTTTGGTTTTAATATTAAAGTTTGTAATTATTTTTATTTCTACCCAGTTTATTGTTAAGAGAGAGTACTGCGGTGCAGCAGTTGTTACGTTTTCTTTTAATTATTATTTTCTGATGTTTTAATCATGTTGTAAGAAGATCTTTTAAAATTTGCAGCAAGTGGCTACTTAGTAATTGTACGCTAATTTGAAATTACAGAAGAAAAACGTAAATTTATTTCATTTCTGTTTATGTTTAATTGTGAAAGTGATAAAATGATTGAAAGATTTCTTCAGTATCAAACAGTGTAAAGAATATAGATAGGAACGTAATGAGTGGCAAGACTGGTACGTTCACACTAAACAGTACATGTGGTTGATTTATGAGTGATAGACCCGTATAGTATTGATTGCCTGGCTTCCCGTTTGTATATGTCTTTCAATGACCCACCTATTTATACCTATTACAGACTACCATAATATACCATGCGAACTAATACATGAATAACAGGGTTTCGTGATTTTCTCTTGTCCAGACAGACCACTTTGTACTATGGCATACCACTTTTGCATTGTAATTATAATTTGTTGACACCCCACTTTTGCATCGTAATTGAAATTTGCAAGACCAGATTGTAAGGGTAACTTGCTGTGTTTTGTTTTTCTGGAAAACACTTGGCCCTTAGCCAAGAATGTCACACATTTCAAATTTTGTATTATCGACCTTCAGTTTGCAAAGAATATTTTTACCACCATCAGTAGTATTATTGACATTCCTGTCTGTAATTTCTTAAATAATATGCCAAACATCATTTGCTGTGTGCCACTTATTACAACACATTTTTGTAATCATGTTGAAAATTCCAGTATGTCTGATTGTTCAAGAAGAATAATACGGTTTTTCTTGCTTCAGTAACTCTGAAGTGCCAATTTGTAAACATATTGTTAAATGCTGTACAGTGCCTTCGATTCTATTGGATTAAAATGGCACGTATGACTTTACTGTCTCAAATTACACTATTTTTATACAGGTATTTACCGCAATATAAATATATATTGTAAGTGTTGCTGTTGTGTCTCAGTAGTAAGTGTTGAAACTTTTAGCTCGAAATGTACTTTTACATACATGTATTTCAAAAGAAAAAAACCGCAGACCTGAAAATCCTTTCCAACATTCCAAGTCAGTTGCTGTGGACTTTAATAGACAACATGTATGTATGGTATGATTTGGGTGTATTACCTCGTACACGAGATGCAAACTTGAAAAAGATTTACGGAAAAAAGTACAGTTACCGATAAACGATTTCACAATTAAAATAAACACATATGTAACAATATATACCTTATGATAGTGGCGAGCATTGCTATGTAACAATATATACCTTATGATAGTGGCGAGCATTGCTCTTATGTAAACAAATTTCTTTATATTTTTATTGTATTTTTCAATTGATAGTGTTCATTAAACATGTTCTTCCACTGGGGCCAAAACACATGAGAATAATATACTTAATGTTTTAATCATACTTAATACTATTCTGAACTTGTTCAATAGAACTGTGAACATTTTCAGTGTAAAACTGATTCTTATATTTAATTGAGTGTGATGCACTTCTTGTAAAATGTAAATAATGTAATAGGATCTTTGTGACATACACATGTATTATAAGTAGGTACGTAGATGTACTTTGAAAACTTGCTGTGCGGTTCAGGAAAGCCACTTTCTTGGGAGTTACCCACTTTGTTGATTTGCATGCAGACAGGTGCTTGCATGTGTTAACTTTCAGAATGTACTGTTCAAAAATGCAACATGGATTTTATGAACTGCACTGTTAAGTACATGTTTGTAATTAGGCTATTTAATCATTTCCGAAAGGAAAGTCTCAAGAGCTGTAAATCAAACAGGCTATTCACTTGGGATTTTTGTCTCGAAAAAAGTGTAGAGTGTGCTAAAGTGTCATGTAAATACTATGTGCATGTCAACAAACAAGCCAAAATTAGTTGTAGTATGTCATAGAATTAAAAGCGTTTTGGATTAGTTGCCAACAGATGGTTTCCATATAGATGGTTTATTTTCACACCAACTATTTTCAAACTACCACGATGTTAATCATTATCAGTTAATAAGTTCATCTGATGTCGCCAAAAATAGTGAACCATCTTATATCCTTGTACAAGAGTGTAGCATTCCCTTCCTGACAAACTGTCTGGAAGTTAAAACTTGTCAACGCAAAGACATTTCCTGTTACTTAAAATGAAACAGGCATACATGTACTATATCACCATGTTTATTTATTGGTCCATAGTTTGAAGTAACTTCATCCCTCGTCCTATTATCTTGCACTAACTAGTAAAATTGACGCATTGCAATAAGTTGAACTAAAGTGTCTTAAAATTGAAAACGATTTTCCAATTGTTTGATATAATTGTTTGCACTTACATGGGCATCACATTATATGTATGTTGATCCCTGACCTGTAGTATTAGTGATTACTGTGTGTAGCTATACAACTAAATTTTGAGTTCAAAGAAAAGCTACATGTGCGATACCCTGCTCAAATAAATAAAGAACTGCTGCTTCCAATATGCCCAAAACTGCTCAAATGTAACATAACCACCATATTGTACAACCTCCATTGAGTGGTCATCTGGTGACTACTTTCTCAGTTGAGTCTATTTATGGAGAATATTGTAAATTAATTAAAGGTCTCAAAACTATTACATCTGTAACAAAGTTTGAATAATTCAATTTTATATTTTGTAATATGCACATCCTTGCCAAAATACACCTCTTTAAGTTCATGAAAATCAGTTGGTCATGATTCGCTTTGGGCAGCTAGTGAAAGGTGGTTGCTCAAAAAAGGTTGTACAATAAACTTACTAGAAAAACTCTATTTTCGTACAGAACTCTTGTAACATGATTATAAAAGACCTTTATGTATATATAGTTGACATATATACATACAGCACTCTTCTTTCATGCGTCATATAATACATATTGTATTTGGAAACATTGTTGCAAATAAATGTATCAAGTTATTTAAGTCATTTCACATTGTTTATTTAATAAATAGCAAATATATTAGTTGTTAAATACCGATTTAAAATACATGTACATAAATTAAAATCATAGCATTCCTTTTGTAAAATGTATACTGGAGCCAAATCGACATTGCTTCCACTGTAAAATGATTTAAGTTGCGATTGCATTTTAGTGCATGTATTCCTCAATCGCATCTTGGTTTTACTGTAACTTGGATTGATATTCTATGAAAAAAGTTAACTATTCTATCACACGATAACGAGTTCTGAGAACTCCCAACGGAGATCACTGTTTAAGGGTTAGATTTAGGTCATCTATCAGCTGTGGTATTCCTATTCACTGAACCCACTTCTATTTAAAATAGAGACAGTTTGCAGAACTGAATATGTTTAAAAGCATTTCTCTCTGTCCACAGACTGCAGCACGTGTATATTTCTAATATCAGATGTATTGCTCACACAATTGTTTAGACGTTTCTAGCGTACATGTGTACTATAAATATTTTCCTCCTCCACTGTGTCCGAATTTACCGCCGAGTCCTTGTGCACTTTTAATGTAATGTTTTCTCATTGCGTCATCAAATTTATTGACCTTGAGGTCAAGGTCCCGGTCAAATGGACGCCGTTCCGGTTTCTTTTCCTTTTCCTTCCTTTTCTTTTCTTTTTCCTTCTTTTTCTTCTCTTTCTTCTTTTCCTTTGATTTCTTATCTTTCCGCTTTTTCTTATCTTTTCCTTTCTTCTCCTTTTTCTAAAATCAGACACATTTGACATAACCGGGAAGTCTATAAATACTAAACTGACATATTTACAGTTTAATTTTAATGCCTCCAATACCTTTTGCGGTTTAAAAAAAGGGTCTAAAAGCTTTGCTTCAAACGAAAAGCATGACAATGAGTCAAAACAAAACCTTGAAGATTACCGATTCACGAAAAAAAGCCAGCAGTATGTGGTTGTAAATAACATTTGTTTACTAGACACGAAAATTCTGAATTATTGGCATCTGCTGTGCCATGTTGATAGATGAACTTACCGTTTTCCCATGAATTTTCTCTTGATGCAACTCATACAGTGACTTCTGTCGTTTCGCCTGAAAAAGTCAGAGTAACTAAGCTTATACTGTAATTTTATTTTAAATTAATACAAGATGCACCCTTATTTTAATGTTTCAAAATACTAAAAACAAGTGTATGTGTTCTGACGGTTACCCATGGTTTGTAAATAATTCTTACATTGAGTATTTCTACTTGCTCTTCCATTTCCTTGTCCCTCTGTGATTGGACATGCATCTGGTCATGTGACCTCTTTTTACCTTCTCCCTCTCGTGCTTCCTGAAATTGCATAAATTTTTTGTACAAACATATATTTGTTCATTTTTTTTATTCTTAATTACAGAATACAATATTTTGGAAATGCAAGGTTATTTTAAAATTTAGATACATAGAATCATCATGTTATGTACCTTTTCTCTTCGCTCTCTGTCTGCTGGTGTTTCAGTCCATGCAGAGTCTACTTCTCCTGTATTGCGAGTTTTAAACGTTCGTGCTTGTAAGCCAATACCGACTTTCATCTTCTCCGGAAGCTCTAACATCCATGTCTCTCTTTGCACTGGTCCCTCTGATGCATTCTGTAACACCGGAGAGAGATGCACATTTAATTCAGATTCATTTGCTAAACAACTCTTACAAACGGATTGTGCTGAGATTAAATTTTTGCTTACATTAGATTTTTTGCAAAACAATAAGCAGAAATGCGTCCACAAAATTGAGTATGCTAGATCTTTGATCACACTAAGGTTAAATATTCCTGAATGTCACTGCGTAAGAAATTGCTTCACTCACTGGATTGTTGAGTTTATTTCTCATTGCTTGTGCCCGTCTTTCGAAATCTGCTGCTGCGGAAATGGAATACTCTGATTTATCGCCTGTATGTGGAGCTGGACCGATCATATCCTCATCATCCCCTTCCTCCATTACTTCTGATTGGTCAGCTTTGAACCCAGGAGGCATTGCGGGTCCAATCACAGATGGAGCAGCTAGCGGTAACAAGTTGCTTAGAATTAGTCAAATTGACACATCATTAATGTGAAATTGCACATTAAGGAATTTCATATTTATCTTGAACGACACCTGTCTTGAACGACATCATGTCTTTTTACGATACATTTCTCTGCATACAATATTGTTAAAAACATATTTAAATGATCCCGCCTCGGGTGACATCTTGCCTTTTACGACACTTTTTGGAGGAAAAAGTTGTGTCGCTCAAGACAAGTTCTACTGTACTTATTTTTTAATATTTAAATTGAAAACGGTAAATTTTTTGAGTAAATTTAATTTCATATAACATCGTTTCTACATAACATGAAATAGTAACACTTGAAATAATAACCTGGTGCAAATGATGGTGGAAGGGCTGGTCCGTAATTCTCTTCCGTCTCCGGTTCTGTTTTATCCACCTCTTTTGTTGACATATTCTTGAGTTCGGGCGGTATCACGGGTCCGATCATCGCCCTCTGTTTGGCCGGATGATTTTCATCCTCTGACTCGGAACTTGATTCTGGTGACTCGGAGCTGTGAGAGTCAGAATCGGAGTCCTCGGAGTCTGACGGCTGCGCTTCACGGAACTTTGGCGCATCTGCTGCTGCTGCCCCTGGACTACTGTCTTCCTGGTGACTCATCTTTCTGTAAAATAAAGCCATTAAGACTTTCAGATTCAATACATAGAAAAGAAGACGTGAACATACCCACCAATGCAAAGCATTCCCCACATATTCGTCTGAGCACAAATGGACACCGTTGTACATCCACCCTACCGCAGGGCGATCCTCGTTTGCGACCATCTCTTGTAGCTCAATTTTATTCATAAATTTACAAGGTCAGGTCAGGTACTCCAAACAATTCCCACCTTAAAAACTACATGCATAACAACTCTATTATTGCATGCATAATTTTGTACATTTTTTACACGTAATTCCGATTTACATTCTTCCTGTAATTAAATTAAGGTTTAGTAACGAAGGTTTGCATAATTAATGGCGGCAAACATGTGAATGACCAGAGCAGCAATGTTATCTACATGTTCAATTTGGGCGATATTAGGTTGTTTTGAGAAACAAACAAATTTTCATACATAAAAACCTCCCAGCAACTACATATTTCACCCACCAGTAATTGCTCGATGTACTGAACTATTAAGTTCTCATTTGGATGAATTTCCTTTAACGCCTAAAATTGTTTACAACCTAACTTTTACAAAAATACTAAAAATAGGTCATGTTTACATGCTCCGAGGCGTGGCTAGTATAAAATTTCTCATTGGCAGCTGAGAATCATTAACCAATAAACTAATAGTTTAGAAGCTCCGGCTTTATTTCCGTCTGTTTGTCGAGATTTGCCGGGTGTTGTGTTGAAATTTTGTGCAATTTTCCATATTTTCTCAAATTTTGTGTAAATATGCCTAAGAATAAGGGAGGAGGTGGCGGTGGTGGTGGAGCTAAAGGAGGAAAGTCCAAGGGAGGTGGTGACAAGGCTGAAGGCGGTGCAGCTAAAGAGAAGAAGGGAGGAACTTCAGTCAAGGTATCCGATTTACGCAGGACTTACGATCTACTTTTACACAGAGACGGAAATCTTCCGGCCAAGGCCGGAATTCCGGCTTTTTCTTTTAAATTTACCCAATTTCAGGCTATTAGAAAAGTTACAAAATATGTTGAATTTGATAGGTTTCCGGCTTTCTGTAGAATGACCATTTCCATCTCTGTGTTACAGGAGAACCTGTTTTGAGTGACACTGAGCGTTTCCCTTCCAAAAGTGTCATAAAAAGCAGGGTGTCGCCTCATTCTTTTGTAATTGTGACAGCATTAACGATAGCATAATGATGTATAATTTTTTTCATAAACTAGGCCTACTTGGTGGCATTATCAGACAGTATCTCCTCAGATTCGTCACCAATTGTTGGCACATATTTTTCAGGTGAGACATATTCTGTGTGAGAAACAGTCCAAGGCGTTAGAGGCTCTAGAGAAGATCAAATCAGGACAGAAGTTTAACGAAGTAGCAGCAGCATACAGTGAAGACAAGGCCAGATCAGGGGTGAGCAATATATTCATAGCAATTTCTGATAAAGCCTTCCCTTACAGTTCCATATCAGGCACCAGTGCGTAACCATTTTCTGGGGCCACTGATGCCCCTGTTTTGGCCTTGGGACAACACTAACGCTGGGTATCAAAACTGGAGATTTTATTGGGTCGCTTCTGCCACGAGCCGGGGTAGGTTGAGCAGTGGAACACTCAACTTTTAATCTTTAACCATGAGGTAACTGTTTCGCTACTTTGAGGCAGTGGTAATCAACAGTTTACACTTTTCGTTTTTACAGGGAGACCTGGGCTGGATGACACGTGGCAGTATGGTTGGACCATTCCAAGAAGCCGCCTTCGCATTACCGACCAGTTCATTAGCAAACCCTGTATATACCGACCCGCCAGTTAAAACGAAGTTCGGATACCATATTATAATGGTGGAAGGCAAGAAATGATACGAATAAGGAACAACACTGTATGTTTCTGTGAAACTCAAGGATTTTTACAGTATAGTCTTAATTGTGGATTAACCTTAAATTAATTCACTTTTCCGATTGTGTCCTCGTCATTTATAACTATTTCCTCACAAATGAGATTGTACTGTAAAACTACTCATAATGATAATTCGGTGAAGTTCGATGGTTTTTATCGTATGAATCAAATTCGAACCTCTCATTAACGGTCACTCTCCTGAACGGCCAACGGCCAGATTTTTGACCCTAGGAAGTGACATTTTCATTAGAATCAACTTCTCCTGGATGGCCAACCTTCCTTATGCAGGCGGAGAGATTTTCCCCAACGGGTGACCGTAAATGACAGGTTCTACTGTAATACACTTAAGTCTGACAATTGACAACACTTAGCCTCGCTTAAGAAGAATTATGTCAATGTAATGCGGGCAAAATCAATGGTTCGTGCTTTCAAAACTAAAGTTTTTTCAAGTTCAATCAACAATGTAAACAATTTATTACCATGACTGGGAAATTATATTTGTTAATGGATATTTTTTGTAAAATAAAGTATTGCGTTAAAGAGACATTAATACAGTAGATTTACGTTTTTTAATTCGGATGATAAATGTATTGAAATAAATGGTTTCATTTTGATTTTAGAAATATCAAGTTTATTTGCACGATTTCCTCTGAAAATTATTAAAGGATATTTTACTGTCGTTACATATTTTACAGTTGCTCATAAACTCATGGTGGTGCAATGTGAGATCCTGTAGGCCCTGCCCCTCACAGAATAGCGAATACCACCGTAAGATTAAGGTTTTTCAGTATTTTACAAAGTATACACATTTTGATCCATCGTGATAAATTGTGCAATAGCCTTTTAGTGTTGTTACACACGTAATCCATAATGCCAATACTCTCTATCCGGTAGACAGTGAAAGCTAGACCCGACTAAATTTAAATTTCAAGCGATTTGAAATTTTGGTTATGTTCACGGAGGCCAATCCGAAGTTTCAACACGTTAGTTGAAACAGTTTTTGGACATTCGCTAAGGGCCCGGCCACACCGAGCGTTTGTCTTTGCTTTTGCGTTTGCGATGGCATGGCCACACCAAGCATTGCGTTTTGCTTTACATTTAGGTGCATCTGTACTTTCCTCAATGTTTACATTTGTAAAAATAAATGCTAAAACACATGGTATTGTTGTCGTTT
>JBCAUI010510061.1:0-12633 GCA_038406195.1 Haplosyllis anthogorgicola | reverse complement strand
CCCCCTAGATCCGCCAATGTTGAGGGTACAAGAATTGTAAAAAGAATAAGTTGCAAGTTTTTAAATTGCTTATTGACCTTATTCAAAACTTGACCTTTTCTGAAATAAAAAGGTCTTATCATCTTGTGGAAAAAACGACCAATTATTGAACATAAGAAAACTTAAGGTGTAAATTTGGACTTAACAAGCAATTGACTTTTTTAAATGACAAAAGGTTACGTTCGCATCCTACGCAAGCTGCATTTGAATTTTCAAATGGTACACTTGGACATACGTGTACATTACAAACGTTAAAGCACGTGGCTTTTTGTTGACATTCTACTTAAATTCAATTTAACCTGCCCAATGAAAACACATCACTTTCAAAAGTTTGAAGAAGTACAAAGCAATTGAATGGGAGTGGGCGGGGCTTATCCAGGCAACGTGTCAGTTTGTATACAGCGGAAGTAGAAAGAGCCAATCAGCGGACTTCTGCACCAGATGAGCTCTGAGCGGTCTAGAAGAAACGTTTATTTTTCAACGTCCCTGCAGAAATTTGGTGCAAATGAAGAATTTAGTGAAGGAAGTCGGAAAACAACAATGAAAGGTAAATCAGGAATATCTACAGACTATTTTGGAGAAATTTTGTAGTATTCCGTGTATTTGTTGCTCAGTTTTATACAAAACAAGATGCACCTAATTTGAAAATTTCGCCCTGATTTCGAGCGCCAGGTTTGAAAATTTTAAGTTTCTTTTGCTTACATATTTCAAACAAGTTGTTAAGTGTATAATTTGTGGTGCATAAACTTGCGTTAGAAGTAAAAACATTTGCGTGATAACATTTTCAATATTCGGTTGTTTGATCTGGCTTTTTTAACAGAAATTGTAACTCCCTGGATCTCATTATCATGCTGAATGTTCCCTCATTATAAACATGGTAGACTAAATGAGTTCTTGCAAAAGGTTGACTGACTGCTCATAAACAAATGTTTCAACAACAAATACCCACAGATACATTTCGACATAATCTGTCAAATTCTTTGATACAAAGATGCATTCCCTCGCAGTTGACCGAACTGTCGTGTTGAGCAGGTGTGAAAAGTAACGGTATGCATTCTGAAGCACAGTTGCACTGACAATTGCATTTGAAAACATAAACATAAACCGCGACATCACTGAAAAGCTTATGCTTTTCGCAGGTTTTGAATATCTTAAAATTATCCAATATATACTAGGTTACCATACATGGTGAAGTCAGTTCCCTGGTATACCATAACTAGAAACTACTAAAATAGCAAAAGCAATACCGTAGATCTGTTAAGAAAAACATTTTGAAATTATGAAACGATATCTTACAGTACAAGTATGCAGAAAGAAGTCTCAGCGTAGGAGAGATAGGTTAAGACGGATGCAAGAGGCCGCACAGGCACATGACAGTTGTGCCGATATCCTCTCCCTGCCTCAGGATGTACTTCTACACATGTTCAAGGGACTCCATATCAAAGACCTTCTCAATCTAAGATCTGTAAGTATTATCCAAAATTTTGACGATTGATTAAGACAAATGTTACGTAATTAAAACTTTTGATAACCGTTCAATTTCACGTTATCTTTCAGAGTCATCCACATTTTCGCGCCTTGATTGATTCCCATGCAACACTTTGGTCCACAGCCGCCTTCCAGGATGTATGGCCTACAATGCCAAATTTGAAACATTTTAAAAGGTAGGTCAAAATATTGTGTATATTACTGGCTTGTTGGAAAAAAATCAAACAAACTGACAGCAGTTAAATTGATATGCAGTGTGTGCCGAATACAGGTTATACTACATGTACAAAAATAATTTTGCCGTTCACGGGTTATGTTTGCATGAGTATAAACAATACATAAAGTGAACTATTTTTTTGTGAAGGTCCGCAGAACAAGGCAATCTGGAAGCTCTGATTAAACTAGGCGTGGCTTACTTGTACAATGAAGGCTGTAAGTACAAATGCATAATTATTTAGTATAATTGTTTGCAAAGCACAAATTAACTTTTAATGCTATGAATGAATATTTTATTTTTATACAGAAAATTATGCACATATATTTTTCTTTTTACAGTATGCCAGGACTTTCGGACAAGAAAGATAACTAGTAACGGTGAACATGCTGCTGAAATGTTTTCATTAGTGGAGAGACTGACTCCTGGTGTGGTACCTTTCACATGGTTATTTATCAGACCACCTTGGGCAACCACTGGTGCTTGTTGCAAAGAATGTGTTTTCAAGAACATGCTCAATATAGTGAAGGTAAACGATCCTTTTGTAGTCAGTTATTTTGTTAGCACAACAGGTTCGAAAGATTTTATGTAGAAAACAAATAACTGAAAATAACGTTCCACAATGGCAGATCTAAGAGGGTGCACAGGGGACGTGGACACCTTCCCCCCAATCGGTCCAACATTTATTTTTATTTTAATGTGCATCTTCACCAATTTGTGCCCCAAAATTAGGCCTGTGCAACCAACCCTCATCAAGATTCCTTTATCTGCTACTATTACTGAAAACGTTTTTAACATGCTCTCCCATTTAAAATAGATGTTTTATGATTATCATTGTAAAATTATTTAATAGGCGAGAAATGAGAGCAAAATGCACATCTGCATAGCCAAGATCTATCAGTTGCTAGACGAACAGACAGACAGTGGTGATAGTTCTAGAACTGAGAAACATTTAACAGCTGCAACAGGAAATCTTTACGCTAGCTTTTTACATTGGCAAATTAAATATAAAAATATGGTATGTATGTCATGCTTTTATATTTTAACAGAAGTTAAAATACGAAACTATACTTGAAAAATAAAAAGTCAATTAAAAGAGCGGAGTTATTCTGTTTGTTAGATTACGTTTTCCACCTCTCTTGAAAACAAAATTTATAAATATTGAATCAGAGTCTAAATAATCAAATATTTAATCTTTCTGAAGCTTTTTTCTGCGATCGGCACTGTCAAAAAAATCCTCCATCGAAACGTAACCCAGCAAATAAAAATAGCCTAATTTTAAGAGAGACAGGGAAAAAAAATCGGCAAATACAGAAATATTATTTGTCTTATACTAAGTTTGTTCTTACTCCGTATTTATTGATACATATAAATTTTATAGCTCATTGACACTGCAAAAACATTAGAAGGAATGAGGCAACTAAGAAATATCGCTGGTTTTGGTCAAAACGAAGCTGTCTATGAGTTGTGTAGACTTTATGTCCAAGGACATTATGGTGGCACCTCAAGACAACAAGCTGCTAGTCACGTAACTAGGTTCATCCAGTCATCTCAACCCACAAACCTTGAGTGCATCTTCAAAAAATCTGAGCTTACACCGTCTATGAGGTAATGATTTTAAGTTATATGTGGTTTGATTGAATTTTGGGTTCTGTAGATAAATGTAAATTGTTCTTGTGAATTCGCTGCAAGATCAAGTACTTGCGTCTGATTGCACATAAAACTTTTATTTCTTCCATCCAGGTACATTCTAATGGATTGGCTCGTGGAAGTAGCCAGCATGAAGGATTTCTGTAGCCCAACATTACACTGTGCCATTAGTGTTGTTGACCGCTATCTGAAAATTCATCCTACAACAAGAAGCAAACTACAACTTCTAGGAGTAGCCGCTATGGTTCTTTGTTCCAGGTAGTCTCAACTTCCTGATGCTTTTAATTGAAAAAAAAAGCTCTGCAACTTGTTTGTTGCCTTTGCACAATTGGTAGTATTTCATTGTAACTTAAAAAATATTGATATAAAAATATGATTAAAATTTTTTGCTTTGGCCTTGTAGATTTCTTGGAAGAGATATTATTACAATAAGAGAGGCAGCTTGGCTGACTGATAACACCTACAAATATGAAGATGTGGTTCGAATGATGGGTGAAATAACTGCGACTCTACATGGACATATCAAGGTAAAATTCCAGTTATTTAAAATGTGTATAATGAAAATTTCGTGGTGATATAAGAAACCTTTTGCAAGACAAATTGTAAATGATAATGCTCTTTCTGTCTTTGTAGGTGTTCAACAGCTTGGACTATGTGCTGCTGTTAGGACTTCTTGTACACAATGATAAAGAGACTCAGTGTCTTTCGGAATATATCGTGGAACTGTCTCTTTTGCAAAGTGAATTGGGAGTGTACCCACCAGCCCAGATTGCTGCTGCAGCTGTTCTTCTTGCAAGACTAACTAAAGTCAAAGGTAATTTAAACGAATCCACTGAATTACAGTTATGCAAGTCATTAGGTTAAAAATGAAAGTAGATTACATGTATTATTTTATGATGCAGTTTTGTAATTTTGTTGTTGTAGAATATCCATGGCCTAGTCAGATGAAGGAGTTTACTGGTTACAATATGGAAGATATTGCCAAGTGTGCTGTCCACGTCCACTTCAAATGGTATGTTTATACAAAAAAAAAAAAAATGAAATCCACAAATACAGATCTCCTTATGACCCTCAAATTGCTATAATGTAAGAAAACAATAGACTTGTAATTTTTATTGAAGTAGAATACAAATGTAATTCGGTAGTTTGTTACATAATTAGTAGGGGAAAACATAACTGAACCCTTGTTTATTCGTATTTTAGTTTCAAAGAAGAAGCGTTTGTTGATCATCGAGATATAGTTCTTCAAGCTGTTAAACAACGCTACAACGAGGAAGGCATGTACAGTGTGAGCAAAACAGAGATGGTGTCATACGTAGAACTGCAAAGTCTATTAGGATTCAGTGAGGAAGCTAGTTGCAATAAACAGATGCAGTTTTACTTTTCGAATATTATTCAGTCACCGTCTAGAAGTCAGAGCAAATCAGCCACAAAGTAAGTTTATTCCGTCAGAATTATGAATTGAACGTAAAAGTTTGAATTACCTAGAATTTTTCTTTTCAATAAAGTGCTGGTATGAATGTAACAAATTTATAAAGTGTCGGTTATTCTTTGTTTAGAATGAGCGAGCTATCCTCTGAAAGAGAACAGGCAGCTACACCAACCCTGGAGAAACGTGACATCAACTGGAACCAACTAAACGAATCCATTATGTCTGGTTATGAAGGGGACAAGGAAGACGAAGATGAATCCTTCTTTGAGCGTGGTGAGTTTCAGTGCACTGGCTTCTTCTGCATTGAATACAGTGAAACAAGTAGGTTACGTAACCCCAAGGGACCAAATTTTCTTGATGTGAATGAGAAGTTTCCATAAATAGGGTTTGATTAAATTATAAAATGCATGCTCATTTTGTTCCAACTTGCCTGAGATAAAACACGGGTTTCGTGTAAAATAGAGGTGCACAAAATACAGGTTCCACTATAACATTGCCTCATTCATAGCTTCCCAGTGGCCTAACAGGCAGGTATTCCATCATGCAAAAGATTTAAATTTTCATGCTTTCTGAAATCCGAGACAAGAACAAGTGTTTCATCACATTTGTCTATGATTTTCTAATTGTATTTTGTTTATTTTCAGAATATGATTCTGATCCGGACCTAGAGAGTCTATGGTGTGCTGACTCACCAAAGAAAGGGACAGCTAACCAACAATCTTTACCAAAACGATGTGCAGAAACTAATGATAGCGATGGGAGTTTTTCAAGTAGTCGACTAAAGGCTACCGAAAGTGAGCCAGATTCACCTACATTACAGGACTCACCAGCAAAGTTCTTTTCTCCCAGTATTAGAATCAACCTGCCAAGCTATGCAGCATTTTCATCAACGCCAAACTTATCGTCACCAAGTTGGCAGAAAATAGCTTCTGCGAATGGGGATCAAAGTTTCTCATTCAGTTTCGACTTGGACAATTCCAGCATTAAAAATTCTGACAATGATCATGGATGGAGCTTGCGGCATAATCAGTCAATAGACTATGGAAAGAGTGATGCACAAAGTAGTGCAATTCAGAATGGTGCTCCTCATATTGTGCTTCATATGTCGCCGTCAGTGGATAGCGGAATTGATGTTTCCCTTCGTTCTAATCATACCTCGATCACAGAACAATCTCAGTCTTCAACTATGAATGGTTCATTTTTTACTGTTCCGTCAACATCAGTGTCTTCAGTATTATCGTCAGTCATTCCACCATCAAGTCGTGTCAGTGTAGAGCCAACCACACCAAATAGATACAGAAGACCATCCGGACTCGTACCTCTGGAATCTATGACCAAATCGATGCCAAGCCGATCAGCATTAGTATCTATTACTAATACAACTCCGTGCGTTGCCAACTCATCCACATGTGCCAATGTTAATTCCACCATGTCAGCAGCATCCACCAGTAAGGGGAAAAGGAAAAGCTCGCATGATATGGGCAACGAAAATAAAACCCGTGTCTTGTCCCCTTAAAACAAATTGTTCCTTGTGATCTCAGTTTCCAGTTCTAGTTTTCGAAATAAGCAAGGTTGTAAAAAAAGGCAGCATTTTCTACTTTGAAGTGTTTTCTGCTACGAATCAAAATGGTTCAGTCATTCAGTACCATGTATGGATGTCCGAAATGCATTTGCATCTTACAACATGCAAATGCACGGTGTATGGCCTTTTTGAGTGAATGATCTTTCATATTTTGAATGAATTATATTAATACCTATTTGCCAACTGCAATTACTAATACAATATGAGAATTGCATCAAATGCAAGTTTTGAACACTACTACAATGCTATAAATATCGAAATATGTTTCTTTGTAAATTTCGTAAAGTTTTCCTTTGTTTCCAAAGTGAGGTATTCTTAATTTTTCAAAAGTTTCTGTTGTATCTCTTCAGCAGTTAGTTTACATATTCTATTCATTCTGTACTTTGTAGTCATGAAATGACTGTACTCAAATTGGTTTGTTGAATTATTGAATGACTGGCAATGAATGGTTATGCATGTAATGTAAGTTTTGATGTTATGACTGGGATTATATCTAATTTTACGCTCAGAGAAGATGTCAGCCAGCTCGATGTGGCCTTCGATGATAAATTTACATTCAATTTCATGAATTGGATCAAATAACAATTGATCTCAGTCATACTTGTACTCCATTTAAGTTCACTTGAATATTTATGCTCAATTTTTTATAGTCATAATGCAATGGCAATTTATTTTTGCCTCAGAGATGAATCGTAACCATTATTCTACCAATGTGTTTATACTAAATCGGCAAGTCACAAATGTGTTAGCTAGAGGACATGCGTTTTAACTCGGTCACATTGCAGTAGATGCACTTTTCAATGCCTTTAGAAAATAGGGATATTGGAATGAAAAGTGCATCCCCGGTTAGGTGTTTTCAGATTAGCATTTTGTTTAAATTTGGTATAAGTTGAGTTGATTTTAAGTTCAAAAGAGTATCTACTGCGACATGTACAACTCATAGAACTTCCAGTAGAATTCAGGTACAGATATTATTCAGGTATTATACTTGAAATCCTAGCATAATAGTGCAATACAAGAATACCAAAACTGTTTACATCAAACTGCCACTGCATATTATATAATACATGTTCCAAGTATCGTGGAGATTATGTGAAGAGATAGGTACGAATGAAAAAAAGCAAAACCGAAAATGTGATGGATGACAGAATTTATAAGAAAAGTGTTTCTGGTTTGTTTGGGTTTTTTTGTCTTCACATGATCACTACCGTACGATTTGTGCTTGATATACCTGTCGCTTATTAACGTGTAATCATTTTCCTATTTCATATCCAATTGTCACTATATTTGCCGTAACTTGTCAATAGTCATATTGCACCAGTTTATACTAAACAAAGTTCTATTAATTTATAAGATAATTATAACCATTATTAATAATTATTTTCCAATTTAATTGAGCTTTTTTGTATTATCTATCTCGAGTTTGGAGATAGAAAATGTTTGTTATGACCTGTTAAGCTTAAATTTGTAGAGGTCCAATAAAACTTTAAATGTTGAAATGCTTCTGAATATTCCTTATTTTGCCCAACCTCAACCGACATCTCCGTAAATGACAACTGTTGTTACTGTTTGCGTTTTAGTTGTCGGCATACAGAATTGATTACAGGTTATCCCGCTTAGCTCGAACAGTGCCTTAAAAATAAGAGTTCGAAGCGGGGAAATATTTATGCGAGAGAAAGTGCAAGGCGTTTTAAATTATACACATGTATATGGGATTGTACATTCAATATTTAATTTACTGACATTTATTTAGCCTTTTAGCGGACATTAAATGCAGTTTCATACGGCATTAGAGGTTTTGTTTTCTACTAATTTCAACAAAGTTATCGTGTTCAGTACAGGTGGATTGAACCATTTTCAGTAAACTTCCAAAAATTGTACAGTTTGAATGTACCGAATCTAGGTATCATTACTGAAATCAGTAGATTTCAAACTTATCTAATTCGACAGACAAATTACACAGAATACAAATAAAGTACATGCATTTCTGGCCATTTCAGACCATTCTCTGAATACGGCATGAGGGTCAGTGATCCGTCAGGTTACATCTCTCTAGTTTGGAAAGTGTTCGGTAATTATCTTATCACATGATGAAAGACAACTAAGGTGTCACTGGGAAGGTTTGCAATAATTTTTATGTCATTAAAACACTTTTTTTTAAATAAATGTATGTTCATTTTACGTGTAATTCGAGAAAGGCACAGTAATACACAACTAATTTATGGTCTCATCGCGCACTGCTTTTTTTTTTTAAACTTTACCACTCTGAGAGCAAAACCAGCGGAAATCCCCTACCTTTTCGTTTCGTGAGGCGAGATAAAGGAGTTGAAATATTTCGCATTCATCAGATAAATTTTGCTTTATGCAGCAAAGAAACGTTTTGTTTTGTTGGTTCGAAACCTGGTGACGGTTTTATCTCTTGATTGAAAGATCGAAACTACAGTACAGTGTGACCAATATTTTTATGGCGATGTATTGATTTTGTTTACTGGAACCCCACCGCTCCTCAGGCATTTGTGTGGGTCCCTTGTTATGATAATGTGCACACATCTTTTATCTCACCAAGTGAAGAGCTCCATTTCCCAGATACATCATGTACATTAACAGTTGATGGAGAGACAACCGGTGTAAAGCATCATTTGCACCAACAGAAAATTCTGAAGCGTGTGGACCGTTTAACAATTATTAGGTGGCAAAATACATTAGCGCATCTGTAGAGGCACATGACGTAACGGCATTGCTGTGAAAGTGCTGGAAAGTTGAATTTTAAGGAGTGATAATTTGAGAACATTCACACTTGAGAACTGGTCTATTGCAAAAGAAGGATAATTGCCTTTATGGAGTGTAAAGCTACACAAAATATAGGACAGTCGCATTTTAGCAATCGAATGAAATTGGAGCACGTCTAATATATTAGAAGTTGACAAGGTTGTTACATATTTATTTTTTCACGCTATAAAAAGGATAAGCAAAATGCAGCTTAGAAGCTGCGCTCTTTCTGTTTACATATTATGTATCATTGTTTGTGTTCATGGACATATATTGTCGGGCATGTATTCTAAACAGAGCAGCCTACACGCATCCTACAGAAATAAACGCAGCAGTCTAGACGAACGCAACGTGCCAAGTAATTTTTTCACAAGCTTTGTACTCACTGGGGTATCAACTGTCAAAAAGAATTCGGTGAACTTGGCCAGGCAGGCATGGCATCGGGTAAAACGTGCGGTGGAGGGTGAAAAACCCACCGCAAGAAGTCTTGATGTGGTCGGCAGAATCTCGAGTCGTTTTGCGGAGACTGAGGTGACAAGCGTAATGGAGAACCCTTCGACCACGGACAAGGAAGCTGAATTTGAGCTGCAGATTCCAGAGACTGCTTTCATATCCAGCTTCATCATGACCATCGATGGGAAGGAGTACATTGCAGATGTCAAGGAAAAGCATGAAGCCCAAGAAGCTTATGACGAGGCAAAGGAAAAGAACAAAACTGCGGGACAAATCAGTTCCAGACCCAGAGACCAACGCACTGCAGAAAGAGGCATGGAGATCTTTGCGGTGGCGGTGAATGTGAAAGCAAGAAGTGTTGTGCGTTTCCAGCTCACATATCAGCAAGCGTTGGAGAGAGTTAACAATGTTTACAGGTACATCCTGAGCATAAGGCCCCGCCAACTCGTAGATAAATTGAGCACTAATATCTATCTGTATGAACCACAAGGGTTGTCCTTCCTCGAGTGGAAGTTACCCGGCGAAAATGAATGGCATGAATTGAATAACTATGATAGGGAATCACCCATGCAGACCCATTCAATTGAATACAATCCCAACAAGGATGACCAAACCGATATGAATCCGATTGAAGGAATTGATGGGGATCTCATCATTGAATATGATGTTAATCACGATAGCAACGTTGGGTTGTTTCAAGCTGAAGACGGGTATTTTACGCATTACTTTTCACCCACCGAGTTGACCCCTCTTGGGAAAAATATCGTCTTTGTCATAGACGTTAGTGGTTCAATGAGCGGTAGAAAGATTGAGCAAACAAAAGAGGCAATGCTGACGATTTTGAGACAGTTGCGCGAAGAAGATCGTTTTAAGATTATTTTGTTTCATACTGAACTGGAAATCTGGCCTCGGGATTCCACTGAAATGATCAGCGTTTCTCCCGGTTCCATTGAAGATGCCAGCGACTTCGTCCACGAAAAACTTAACAGCGGAGGTGGTACGAACCTGAATGATGGACTGGTGAAAGGATGTGAAGTACTCAGAAAACAGGAGATGGAAAATGGAAATATGATTGTGTTTCTCACTGATGGACAACCGACATCAGGGGTAACCGACCGGAAGCAAATCCAGATAAATGTCCGAGACGAAGCCGAGGACAAGATTTCAGTTCACTCACTTGGATTTGGTTACGATCTGGATTATGAACTGTTGAAGAAGATATCCTGGATGACAGATGGATACGTTCAGAGGATTTACGAAGCCCAGGATGCAACAAAACAGTTGGAAGACTTTTATAAGAGAATTGGCACCCCAGTTCTGTTCAACGTAGAGATTGAATATGAATCCAATGCAGTTGAACCTGACTCAATCAGTAACCATATATTTCCCCAATACTACGAAGGTTCCGAGATGGTTATCGTTGGAAAATTAAAAGACTCCCTTCCCGATGAGTTTGATATCAACATAGAGGCAATAAGTTCCAGCCCAATAACCTTTGCCAAAACTCTGAAAACATCGACCGTGATAATCAATCCAGAAGGCTTGCCCGAAGCAGCGACGAATGCTATACCTCGAGGTTTTCTGGAGAAATTTTACATCTACATGAGAATCAAAGAACTGTACAGAAGAACACAGATCGAACTTGATGAGGAGAAGGCCAGAGAATACGATGACGAGGCTCTGCAACTGGCTCTAGATTACAAGCTGGTCACCCCTCTAACTTCGATGATAATCGTGGAAGAGAATCCGCCGCCGCCCCAACCTGGAAGTTTAGGAGAATCTAGGCCTAGTCACAAGGTCGTGGCGGATTTAGTTCCTGAATCATCTGATGTTGTTTATTTTAAAAAATCGGGAATGTCTTATTCTTCCGCCAGCGATGCGTATAAGACTTTCATTTATCAGTCTAAATTTTACGTCTTTACTTTATTAACTCTTATCATAGCGGCGCATTTGTAGCCGATACAGCTGTGAGATATCTGCCAATAACCTGCAATCATGATTTGTGTAATGTTGTCGTCGTCGTCGTCGTCGTTGGGACGGGTCCTCTGAGATTTCTTCTGTTGGGGTGGATGTCTTGCAAAGACCCATTTGAAACCGGACGAAAAGCAGGCTGTTTTAATTTACGATTTTTATATTTAATATCCTTAATTTTGTAGCCACGCTTATTGTTTTAAGCCACATTGTTGTTGATTTTAGGTATGATATGCAAATATTGTGTTATTATTCCATCTGTATGTACACAGAAATGTAAGGTAAAAATAGGTCGGCATGACCTTTGTTCTAAATTGATAAATTATATTCAGGCACTTCTATTTTCAAAAAATGGGTAAAATATCTTGCAAGTTAGAACTTTCTTCTCTTTCACACATGGAATCCAATCAATCTACAGTGTTTTAAAGTTAACCAGAAAATATCCTACACTGTTCTGGAGAATGTACGATTTATTGAAAGTTTTTCGATTTTATTTTGCCTTCCTAATTAGGTAACATTATATAAGACGATGATTAGACCAACAAATGTTAATGCTTAAAAGTGGACTAATTGCGGGTCCTTTACTGAAATTAGTAAATCTATCGTTACTCATATCATAAGTGCATTAGTTACATTAGTTATCAACTATTTTACAAGTAATAGAATAAATTCATCTAACTAGTAACACAATTTTGTCTAATTAGCGAAGTAAACTGGAGAAAACTTTAATATGAATCATCTTTGCTTGTTTTGTAAATTCATGCAACTATCCCACAGAAATGTGTTGTACTATTGTTCATGGGTTTAAATCTAATTGAAGCTGTTTTGCGAGAGGATGGGTGCGTGTGTGCGAGTGAGTGTATGTGTGTATATTTGTGTGTGCGCACGTTGTACCAGGACTGGGAGCGCGCGGTCTCAGGAGCGCGTATCGTTGCCCCGTCCGTGGCTCAGGAGCGTGCACCACTAAAGTAGAGGTGGGTCATCGGCCTAAAGCTGTCATTGATCATCAAACCACTAAAATTGATCAATTATCCA
>JBCAUI010510050.1:0-12636 GCA_038406195.1 Haplosyllis anthogorgicola | reverse complement strand
CAAAGTACACAGCAAACATTTTGAAGTTCTTGCCCACAACATTAAGCCGGGCCGCCTACCGGCCCGGCTTAAAAATCTGTTCTTAAAGTTCGTTCGGTACAATTTTACAATGCAAATTTCTTGCAGGAGAAACAGGTTGCACTCCCGTGGCATCTTTCAAATGTAAATTGTAAGAAAGGGACGCTGATGGACAAATAATGATGTAAACTGAAAGAGTGCACGAGATAGTTGTACTTGCATAGCTGTACTTGCATATTATATCTTTGAAAATAGAGCTTTTCTACAAGCTAAATATTGAAGCTGAATATTGAATATAATGCTTCATATTTGTCCCTATCAATACAATCGATAAGGTCCCATTGAAGGGAAATGTACAAGTGTTGTAATGTAAATGTCGTGTTGATGTGTGGGCAGAAGTGAAGTGCCATCAAGTATTGAGAGACGACTGCAGTGAATGAGTCCGCAGTCCTTGTGTACAGGTGTTAGATTATCAGCCAGTTTAGTCCTGCAGAGGCGACTTATTTATAAACCGTCATATTTGTCTTGGGAATAAGGAAAGGCAAATACAGAAGTGTGACTAATCAGGTCTCAGCGTGAAGTCGGTTGCTGTGGACACGAACGTTTATGACATTTTCAGTGAAAGAGTATGAATTGATCACATTCTGTAAATAAAGATGCATATCAGGAGGAAGTTCATTTTACACAGGTTGAAGAATGTCCAGTACAAACGGCGATGTTTGTAATCAAACAACATGCAGCGCGAACATGGAGGCTTAGTGTTGACTGGAACCGCCGGCCCTGCTGGGAAATGAACCTCAATTAATGTGATTGTGCTTGGACTGTCCTCACTGAAAAGCACTTCATTGTACAGTCATATCCCACGTACATTGAACTATTTATTCAGTGTGCAATCGCCAGTCAGGGTATTGAGTTTGATCTATTGTGATGTCAGCCACGAATGATTTGTGACGTCTCTTTACCTGGACCGTTTCATTGTTGAAGAGATCGTAAAGCACAATGTGAATATTCATTGTAGCTTGTGATCATTAGGTGGGTATTATCGTTTTACGTTATGCTAGAATATAAATGATGACCTAATTAACCCAAGCGTAGGATTATTTCTAAATTATTTTTATTTCATGTTGCAAATATTTACTATAACTAATAGAAAAAGAAGCAAGACATAACAGTAAGGAAACGAAACTGACGAAATAATCCTTTATTGATGAGTTTGGCTAGTTTCAATAACTGAATATTGGTGTATAAATCAAACCAAAGTAAACATAATGCCATGTTTTCATTTGTTTGTGCGTTTCTAGCTGAGCTTGTATTGATATTCATTACATTTGATATTGATTGCGTCTTTCTATTTAAATCAAGTTATTGTATAAAGGGGTTGTGTACCAGTGGAAGTTGGGTCATGTGAAAGTTAAGTATTATTAGAACGGTTTCAGTCTGCATCTAAACCATAGGCATGCATTGTAAAGAATTTAGATCGCAGCAATGAATTACATCGTTGTCTTGTTTTGTGATGATTTTAGCAAAAAATTTAGAAAGCGTTGGAGAATTACACTACATATCTCTTATGAAACATAAATAACCTTGTTGTAGCTTTCTAACAAAAAGACATGAAGTATTATTTCGAACATTGAGGGCGAATTCCCGTGGTAGATGACATTGCAGAACTGTTGCAGGAGTAAAGATGACTGGTAGTCAGTCACTGTCTAAAACAGTGCAGCTATTTCCCTTTGCATGACAAAGATTTGTCATGTGATATGTTTTATTGCACAGTAAAATATCACCGAAACGTTCTTTCTTTGGAGGTATGCGCGGTTTCATCAAATTTTCATTGCAGATATGTCAAGTGCATTGTTGTCAACTTCAATGTACAGTTGCTCATCAAAGGTCACGATGATGGCAAAAAGGTCTGGGTATTGGACGAAGAGAATTGATTTCTTATCGTCAGAAATATTGAACCAACCTTGAAATGTCGAGTCTCATCTGTCCGACATTTATTCCGGAATTTTAATATTTGAAAAGAACAAATGAATATTACCATTTGTATCGTGACCACAGGTTATATTACATTTCAAAAAAAAAAAAGTTTATTCATGCTTATTATGAAATCATTGCTTCCTTAAGGTTTTATATTACTCAAACCTATAAAGATTTTCTAATCACCCAGACTTTTGGCTGGTAATAAGTCACTTTATACAGGGGAAAGCTTATTGATCAGATATTGGACTGGCTGGGCCTGATGTTCCCACGTGGAACCATTTGGTGCAGAACAGTCTTACACTGTATGTCGATCTTTGCGAACAATCATGTGTTATTAAGACACAGACATTGATCCGAGTGACGTTGGTAAAATATTGTTTACCCAGGCTGTAATGAATCGGATCTAAAGCGATGAGAGAATATCATCCCATCCGCTAAAATGCAAATGAGACGATTTGACAAATTGCGAACAATTGATCTCTATTGACAAGGATCAATATGTGGGTATCAAGTAGATTGGGAATGGCGTGCGCTGCTAATATTGTTGCGTTGGGTGTATAGGAGGCAGCATCTAATCAAGTTATGTATTGTACGTCTATTGCCCCAGTAAAATGAGTCAGACGATGATCGTGGCAAGTCATCCCCGTTTATCTGTGTAGGCAACGTATGTCTGCACAGCTGAAAATGTGAGGGCATGGCTTCTCTGATGTGTTTTTAATGTCAGATATAAAGTCAATGCTATCTATAGTTGCAAACATTGCCAATCTACAGAAATAAAACGATGTCTTCGTCTTGTTGAATAACATTGAGATGTAAAATAACCTGTGGTTTAATTGCAGTTTTTCAGTTCAGTTGGTACTGGTGGCATATCACGACCCGTTTGTGCTTTATTTTTGCAAATGTGTATTCAAATCAAATTTGTGTGATTGTACATTGTTGGAAATTATATGTTACCCTGCAATTTTACAATGAGACTTCCACAATAACGCGAACCAACAATGTAAATTGTGAAATTATTAATTTAGCGATTGTTAGCCACAATAAAACAGCCTAGTTATTTGCTTGTTTAGTGCGCTCTTGGGAATTCACCGATCACCCGACATTTTCAATGACGACAGTAAGTCATTTAAAATAGGGAAAGCTTATTGATCAGATATTGGACTGGCTGGGCCTGATGTTCCCGCGTGGAACCATTTGGTGCAGAACAGTCTTACGCTGTATGTCGATCTTTGCGAACAATCATGTGTTATTAAGACACAGACATTGATCTGATAAATTTTAGTCAAACTCCATTTAACAGAAAGTTCTGTAATGAGGAACATCTGTAGGAGAAAGAGAAAGCTGTCCTCATCGCCGATCCATCTCTATCGATCCAGATCAATATATGGGGTTTCTGCCGAATAGGACAAGTGAATACGGCTAATGCCATCATGCAGCACGGTCAGCTAACAACCTGTAATGAACTTAATGCGTTGTATGGTCCGATAACATAAATAGCATCCAAACATTCCGAATATTCCTCGTCTGTCATATAATTACGGCTAACTTTATCCAGATGCTTTATTACATTTGTTGCGTAATGATAATTGATTAGTACCAGGTATTAGTAGTGATGGAAAGTTGCACGTAATCCATAATTGAGATGATTCATGTTGGCTTCATGCATACCTTTAGGCAGAGAATGTCCTATGTGTTAAAGTTACTTGCTGTTGCATCTACAAAGCAAAGTCTTGTCTGTTAACGTATAGAGAATATGAATAAATAAATCCTTTTGCTTTTGCGAAAAGGACAAAACTTGGTAAAATACCTAAGCAGATTGGAGTTTCCAGCGGTGTTGAAGTTCGCGTAAGTAGGGTAAAGTAAAAAATATGTCTAGTTTCATAGTGAATATCAAAAATATATTTGTATCAAATCCAACAGGAAAGTTATCACATTACATTCCATTTCCCAAACCATTACGCACGGGTGTGAAAATCAAAGCGACTTCCTCGCATAGCTCACTATTTCATAGCTCTGTAAGTAATGAAGAAGACTTGTAGTCAATCAGCGTTTGTCAAATTGAAATGTATTAGGTTACCATCAGATGGGTGCTTATTTGTCATGTAATATTAAAGGATGCTCTGCTTGCGTGTTTCTGAGGTACAATACACATCAATGTCTGAGATTGTCACATTGTGGGCTCGCGGCGGCGGCAACATTTTGTTACCAGCACTAATGAAGCAATTCCTGAAGCTGCCATAGAACCATTTATTAAGCTGTCCCGTACATCATCCTTAAAACAATGTGCATTATCAACAGCCCTTAGCAAATGTGTGATATGTAATTTTAACAAAAGAAAAACAAGTCCTGGTATTTTCATCTAAACAAGATGGAACCCGTCGGTACCCGACGGGAGTACAAAGAGAGACAAAGAATATATATATATATATATATATATATATATATATATATATTTGGTGAATACTCTTATGTCGCAACAGGCACAAGAAATATCAATATAGTTTTGAGCAATTAACAGCTGTTTTCAGATTTATTTTTAACTCTTTCCTTCATCAGATTGCTGAAGTAATGTAACTAACATGCCATTATATAGTATTTCGCTTGGAGATTTAATTATAATATTGTCATGGATTTATTTAAATTATCAGGTCAAATTGGGGTCAATTTAGGAGATTCCTTGGGGGAACCCTAGTGATATGATAATTGCTTGGTGATTGTCAGAATTTTGTATCTTAATTTCTTTGGGGGTAAGGGTGGTTTAGTTACATTAATTCAATGAATAAATTGCAAAAATTTAAATAAAAATTGATTTGGCTGAAAAAGAAACATATATGTACAGTGGTAAATGTTCTAAATGTTCTAATTATTTAAGAGATCTTCTAAAAATGAGTAGTTGGGGTCATCTTCTAGTGGTTGGACTTCTTCTTCTGGCAGTATGAGGTTTTCTAAGGGATCAGTTGATCCAATTTGGTCTATTGTGAGCCAATCATCTATTGTGATGTGTACTATGTCTTCATTCTCTGCAGATTCACGGATAGATACTATAGGGGTAGGAATGCCTTGGGGTTCATCAGTGAGTGTTGTGGCTTCTGTCGTGGCTCTTTCAGGTGCAGATTCACTAGTTTCGGGGTGGAATCAACCGGGATGGTTTCGGCTTGAATTTCTGTGTATCTGTTAGTGTATCTGCTTGGTTTCAGTCTAGGATCTTCAAGGATTTCGGTTGAAACTAATGGGATATTTACTGGTGTTGATCTAAGGAAGATTTCTGCTATTTTTGGGCATTTTGCAGGTGGTTGTATTGGGTCATTTATTTGCTCAATATAAGCTGTGTATCTGTTGTCAGTAGGTAGGCTATACTAGGGGTTGAGGGCAGGAAACGGAGGTCCTCTTTCACCTTAAGTAGATGCAGTACTGACTTAAGTCAATACTACATCTACTTAAGATGAAAGAGGACTTAAGTCAGTATTACATCTAATTAAGGTGAAAGAGGACCTCCGTATCCCGCCCCCAAACCTTATTAGCCCAATGGATGTTAATTGAACAAATTTATACCTTTGTGAAAACACAAGACAAGAGTTTGTTCAAAGACGCACTAAACGCCTCTTGAATTCTCAAGATTGGTCTTTGCGGATGACTTGGCACTGCTCCAAATCCAGTCTCTCATTTTCTGTGTCCCCGATAAGGCGTGACTCCAGCCTTTTGTAACAGTTTTGTTGTCCGTCACTGTCTTGGTGGCTGTTTCTTGTATTGTTTGGACCGTTTCCTTTGCTTTGTTCTGTGCTACACTATTAGCTAACCAATCAAATCCCTCATAGACGCCATCGCCTGAGATTGCACATGTAGATTGAATATCTAAAAAGATAATTGGGAATGTATTAATCAATGTGTGAAGTGCCTTCCTTATTTGTAAACTCCGGATATAAATGTCAAGTCACTATTATCGACGTGAACTAGTCGAAATGAAACCTGAGCCATTTGTGTTCAGCTTTAAGTAATTTCCCCGGTGACCTGCGAAAAAAATACTTTAAGATATTGCCCTTCAAAATGGGGTCTTAAACAAAAACTTACACCACTTTCTGTTCCTAAATTTGTGAAGATCCAGTTTGTCGGCAAGTTCGTATTTATTCATGGAGTTAGGTAGATCCTGTTTGTTTGCCATCACTAAAAATGGACAATCGCGTAAATCGTCTTCCGAAAGTGTCCTACAAACAACCAATTTAAATTTTAACTGGTTACAAAATGCATACATATCTGCAGCAAAATCATTTTATGCTTTTTCAAGAGGTAAATTGTGACGCAACTAATGTACGTTGCAGTACGTTGTAATGTACGCTACAGATATAATAGTAAACTTTGGTTTTGATGTGTCTATTTACCTGTGTAGTTCATCTTTAACTTCACCAAGTCTTTCTCGGTCGTTGCTATCTACAACAAACACTACTGCATCCGTGTTTCGGTAATAATAAAGCCACAGTGGTCTCTGAAATCCACAAAGAAATAATTAGTTGATTGCTTTACAGATTTTAGTTCAGAGAGAGGCTATTTTGTTTATAGGTATTTTAATTCAGAGAGGGGTTATTTTGTTTAGGTCCTTAAATTTCTATCAATCTGGACACAAGAACATGGAAATATAATGCTGAGCTATTGATGTGCATTAAAACACAACGTGAAATTCTAAATTTTATTATGCCAAATCTGATGTATATTCATCCTGTGAATTTCATACACATATTGTATATACTTACTATTTTATCTCTTCCACCGACATCAAAAGTTGTGAAATTGGTGTTCTTGTATTGAACAGACTCGACATTCATGCCTGTAAAAAAACATTTCGTGAATGGCAGGTACTAAATACAGCGTTTAGTAATCCGAGATCAATTTTATTACTAAAACAAAAATGTGTAAAATGCAAAACTAATCGACGGAATAATTGGTGTATTTCAATCAAAATTTATGAACAGTTGATCATACCTATAGTGGGTATTGTTGTTACAATTTCTCCAAGTTTCATTTTGTACAACATTGTCGTTTTTCCAGCCGCATCGAGTCCTGTAATTACAGAAACCAAAGTTAAATCGTTTGTACACAATGAAAATATTTTAATTGCCAGTTTTTACATAATTTTTAAATAACCACGTCTTTGTCGGCAAATAACAACAAAATAAAATGAAAAAAGTAGTTGTGCAACTACTAGTCTGTCGAATGTCATAGCAATGGTGTCTGACGTCAGGATGTCACCAAAGAAAACAACATCATGGACTGGAAATTGAAATTGAAATTTTCATTTTGTCTTGGTTTCTATTTTGATGTTATCGTCTGTTTCGTTTTGTCTTAGTTTCTAATTTTACAAGCTTTTTAGGCGGCCGACCACATACTCTGTCATTCGACAGACAATAACAACTTACCTATGACCAATATCCTTACAGGAGTTTTACCAAAAAGTTTTGTGTACACTTTTCCCATTGTGATAATGTTAACAAGGAACAATCAAACGTTTCACCTAATGCTGTGTTTGTTCTAATATGACATAAACCTTATGTTGGCATGTTTGATTGCAACTGGATGTTAGAAGCTAAATGAAATAACAAGATTCTCAAACATCAATTTTGTTGTGTTGTTTTGTTCCACGTTGGAAGGTACAGCTTGGAGCTTGCGACATTATGCGTCATCGACTTGGTTCAGCGAACTCTTTAATTTGTGATAGGAAAGTAGATTGCTTCAAATTAAGATGAAGTCGGCAATTGTTCAGTTGGTAATTGTATTATTTTATCAAAAGCCTTTTGTATTTTCGTATTATTAAAAAGTATGAAGATATATAAAGGCTTTCGTAGTTAATCCAAAAAATCAAGTAAATTTGCCTAATGATCTTACACTATTACCAGTAACATAACTAAAGTTCATAACTTGAAAAATTACAAATTTTCTTATGTTTATCCGCATTAAGTTAAGTCACAGATTACGTCAATGAGTTTACTAATCTTTGTCAATTCGAAAGACAAAGAAGTGAATCAAGTGTTTGTGTTTATTTAACTTTTATTTAACACTAAATAACTTGGGAGTTCATCTCGCAGAGGTTGCCCCACATCAAGATTGGATGAGTTTCTACTGAGGTTAAGGGCAAAACGCCTTTTGCGAACGCTCATAAGACAAGTACATGTATTTTGAATGTAAAGCCCTTTAAAACCCTTGAACTGGTGATTTTTCACGGCTCCTGAAATCTTTTTCATTTTGCAAACAGTAGAATTTCACACGGAGTGTTTCACTTGAACATAAGCACAGCGTCGATCTTAGACATCCATGAAGGAATGTTTCATCCCCTGACAAAGAAATGAATACCCACCACAATCATCTTCAGTAACTTATTCACATGAAAGTTCACACTTTATTGAGTTTAAGTGTCCAAAATTCATGGGCATTATTTATCTATAAATCCAGTCTTTTATGTAAGATGGACTATTCCATATGTAAGCCAGTGCTGTTGTCACTGCATTGGTTGCCATATGCATAACGCTACTGTTCCTTGAATTGTTTTTAACAGCGTCAGCTAACCACTCAAATCCTTCATAAAGACCGTTGGTTGTACAACTGTATTGAACAAAAGATTATTGTATGCCATGTCAATGAAAATTAAGAAAAACCTTCGAGCGAGTGCAATAAGGAAAATTCTAATTTCATTTTCGCACTGATATTCTCTTCGTACGGTAGTCCACTTTAAAGACAAACTATGTCGCTTCGCAGCTTTAAATCCTTGAAGTAAATGATTTTCAACTTACAACAGTTTCTAGTCCTAAATTTGTGAAGATCTAAAGCTTCTGCCAGATAAGATTCACTCACTGCATTAGAAAAATCTTGTTTGTTCGCCATGACGAGAACTGGACATTCCTTTAAGTCCCTCTCAGTCAGCAGTCTAAAATTTAGAGCAACAGAACATTAATACACACTTGTTTTTTGTTCTTTCTTTGCCAAATCTTACTACGATAGTATCTACCATTTGTCACCCGTCCCAAAATGTAGGAAAAGGGTCCATGTCCTTTTACGGTGACTGCCGCCATCCGTAACTTTGCGTCATGTCAAAAATAGAAATTGACTTGGTAACAAACCTTCTTTTATCTCTCCATGCAAATTATATCCATGACAATTATAGTTAGGAAATGGGAATACCTTTCGGTTTACTCAGCTATCTCTGTACTAGAGTAGCTTCATTTGAGGAGAGTGAACTAATACAAATACAAAAATACACGCACCGCAAAAGATGGGGAAAAACTAATTTACCCGTGTAATTCTTCTTTAGTCATATCAAGTCTTTCTTTGTCGTTACAATCTACCATGAATATCAGTGCATCTGTATTTGGGTAGTAGTAATGTCTGAACAGTAGTTTCTGGTAAAGGCAAAGATTTGAACTTGGTCTTGGAAATTTAGATTTAGACACATGCACACATTTTGTATGTGCTTCTTTTACCAAAAATGTTACCAAAAACAATTGAATAATTATATGTACTTACCGCCTTGTAATTATTTCCAACAGTAACCGACGTTATTGTTACATTCTTGTATTCAACCGATTCAACATACATTCCTTGCAAATAAAGGTCTTGTTGGTAATACCAGAGGCAGATAAATTTAATCTGCCTATGGTAATACGTTATTTACACTCTACTTCGACTTAAAATTTGTGTTTTGAATTTTGTTTCTAGGTCAGATTTTGTTGACTTTGAATCGGTTTTTTTAATATACACAGGTATTAGCGTAGTCCTGCGAGGAAGTAAGATATTCACAACATCACAATAGGGGAAGTCAGCACTGTACATGCAATCGAGATTTTTCCTAATTCGGTTTTTGCCAGATCTGTCAGATCTGACAGATCTGATTACTTTAATAATTTCAGTACAAATTATTAAAAATGTGACACACATCGTTTATTACAAATATCAGTTATCATACATGATTTAATTGTAATTACAATTAACACATGATCGACCTTGTGCAAATTATGATGTCAACCAAATCTGACTGATCTGCGAGATCTGACACTAACATAATTAGGAAAAAAACTCGAATGCCAACCAGCCAACAAGCTCTTCTTCAACCACTCGACATTTGCTCACACATCACATGTGTACGATCTGACCCTTGTTTTAGCACGCTCCGATTAAATTAACTTTCTGTGACCAAAATCGACACTTTTCTCTTCTCGTAAAATACATATATATCCCAGGGACATATAATTACCTATTATGGGAATGGTCGTTACAATTTCCCCAAGTTTCATCTTGTGCAACATTGTTGTCTTACCAGCTTCATCAAGTCCTGAAACAAAAATTACGAGGATCAAAACATTTGGTCCATTTGAAAACCATTAAAATAGTAAATTGCAACTAGAAAGTCACTGACCAGCAAGTAAAATCCTGATTTGCTTCTTGCCAAAATGTTTTGTGTAAATTTTCCCCATTGTTTGAAGTCCCATTAATTGGCTTTTATAATGTATTGTAATGCCTATTGTCCGAGTCTCATAAGAAATCTTCATTTGCTTCATTTCAATATATCTCGTTTGAAATTGTTCATACTTATGAAACTTATTTCATTTATTGTTAGTCTCAATGTTGTTGTTAACATCGTCACACTGAATGTGTTGTTCAGTTCCACGTAGGTCAGCATTTTATCTCGCGACCTATATTTCAGATGACTAACTCAAAATTTGTGATGGCACCAATGTACAGTGCTGACTATCTTGTGAACATTGAATTTTTGCAGGATTACGCTAATACATATGTATATATTCAAAAAAAAAACTTATTTAGCGCGTCTTCATATAGTAAACGCACCGCCCTTAACACACCGACAGTAGCCATGTAATGTAATTAGTCAATGGGGCTAACGTTCAAGGGAAGCTCAACGCATGCTAATCGCACCAAAATTAGCGTACATTTAGTTTAGTTTATGAAGACGAGCTGAAAATCTGATGAGGCAAGATTCATAGTATGCGAACATGAAGATGCTTTTGAATCGAAGTAAAGTGTAAATAAAATATTACCAGCGATTTTCAGAAAATTGAGAGTAAAAAATAAAAGGGACAACAATTTCATCATTACACACTCTTTATTGAAAATCAAGTGTTCTGTATATGTGGTCTATTTCAGAAAATTATGCTTTGGATAAAATCACGTAAGTTCAGTTTCAACTACAAAATAGATACAGGCATACACGGTGAATTAGTCCAAGTTAATGTTTATTACTTTTCCCATACGCAACTGACTGTATGAATTTTATTTCATTTATCACACTTAAGATTTATTTCACTAGGCATATAACACGAGGATCTTTTATGGATTTCTACTAAATAGAATATAAAAGTATGTAAACGTAGTAAAAAGTGCATGCACACTTATTCATTTTCTCAATGGGTAAGGGTATATTATTAAAACAATACGATCAACAAGTAAAGAAATAACAAATACTTATTCCAAGCTCTCTAACTAAACTTTAAATATCAGCTGTACTACAAAAATGACTTCACGAATAACAATCTTATTACACGTATTAGTATCTAATACTAAATAAACTAACAATTTAAGGTAGACCATTCGCAGTTACCTTCAACATATCACAGCAAGTTTTCTTAAGTTAAAAGGAGATATAATTTACCACCACAACAATTAAGTATTTTAAGATCCCATTAATTAAAGTGATTGCAAGTAATGCATAATACTGCTAAACGGTATTTATTAGTACACAATTTTCGAGTCCCTGGTATAAACAGAGATGGAAATGGGCCCTCTTCAAATAGCCGGAAAACTACAAATTGAACAAAATTTACAACTTTTCCAATAGCCGGAAATTAAGTAAATTTTGGAGAAAAAGCCGGATTTCCGGCCATGGCCGGAAGATTTCCATCTCTGTATAAATGAAATGACTTCAATCAATAAGCATGGAAGAATGATATTCCAGCCATCATAATTTGTACTCAACGAAAATTGCCTCATTTTCCTCCATGTCGGTGTTAAAAGTCTGATTCGCAGTCATAAAAATGCGAGTCAATCATTTTGCCAACCCAAGAATTTTGACTACAACCAATTTTCATTACATTTTCAGTGTTTATCTTTGCTTTTATTTGGTAAGAGTATGGATCCCGTGGCTGATGAAATGAAGCTATCGATAAATTTATCACAAAATAGATTCTGCTGCCATTTGAATCTTTCTCTTGGTAAAAATGTTTTTTTGCAAGATCGTAAGGCTTACATGACGATATTAAAAAAGTATAAAATTTAAGTATAAGTGTATCAACAAAGTGTTACTAAATAATTGCAATTCTAAACATTGTGCAATTTTAGACATTATCTGACTATTTATCATGTATATTTGCTGTTTTTCCCGAATGGACGGATTCTGCAATGTATGACACACAAGTCATTCATCGTTTGACACAGCTAAACGGACGACAATATCGCACATGATTTTCTTGACTTGTAAATCTGTCACCTGCACAGAACTCAAAGCTCAAGGTTATGTCATTGTGTTTCTCAGCACCATATTTAATAGATATAAATGTAGTGTCTGCATACTTCTTTCCTACAATATTTCACCTTTTCACTTGGTCACTTTCTCAAGATATTATGAATACGTTAGTTTACAGAGTA
>JBCAUI010510039.1:0-12636 GCA_038406195.1 Haplosyllis anthogorgicola | reverse complement strand
AAACTATTGCTGCAAAGTTGTTATCAATAAACCTAAATCTCCTGCGGATAATCTGGTGTTTTCTTTGAATACACTAACTAATTAAAGTTGTGTTAATGCAAAGTGCAGTACAAGGGATCTAGTGATGAACTGGGATACATATAAACTGAAGGAATACTATCACACTATCAATCACACGTAAATTCTTTATCGACAAACTATATGACAAATCCACAACGAGATATTATTTGGAACAAAAACGTAGCATCTGCACAGCTGCATACATTAAACAGTTTCATATGGTCATTTGAGCTCTGGCTCTGGCACAGTTCACATCTCACAGAGAAACAAGTAAATGTATAGTACATGTAAATACTTTATTTCCTTTTTACAACACTGACAATAAATAGGTAAATATGTATATAACATTGGTTTCAGTGTCACAGGCATAGCACTTTGTCTTTCATGCATTAGTAACTAATTTCTACTTTCAGGTTGTATCAAAGTACTTTGATCGGGTTGTTTGTTCGGATGCTTTCTTCGAGTTTAGTGATGGAGAGGTAAAGCCCACATTTCCATTCATTCATTAATTTGCTGAATGCAGTGCAAACACTGTAGTTTTTGGCTATTTTAATTGAACAAGTAAGAAATTGAGTTCC
Source organism: Haplosyllis anthogorgicola (assembly GCA_038406195.1). Taxonomy (NCBI): domain Eukaryota; kingdom Metazoa; phylum Annelida; class Polychaeta; order Phyllodocida; family Syllidae; genus Haplosyllis; species Haplosyllis anthogorgicola. The sequence continues at coordinate 11,998 of JBCAUI010510039.1, read as the reverse complement.
AAATTTTTCCGAAAAGACAAGACAGACAAGAAAGTGAACTAAGCTTTTTACTTCACTGTCACCATCATTTTTCCTTAGCTGAATCACTTGTTGCAAGACAACGAAATTGATCAACCAAATGAGCTAGCATTATGGTCAGCCGTTATTTCATGGATTACCCACGATGTTCCGACGAGGCAACAATATTGTGATTTACTAATGCAACACATCAGGTTTGTGAAGTGCACGAATCCTTTGATATTGAAATATCATAATATATTGTACGTTTTGAAACAATAATTAGTTTGGTATATTGTTCATTATTGATCGTGAGAAATTGATTCTTTATTGCAGATTTCCACTGATGGAGGGTCCATCACTGGTAGAAATGCGCTCACATCCTCTTATGGCATCAGAAATATGCAAAGGGTTTCTTGACGAAGCAACAAATTATAAACTATTAGAAGCTGCCTGTCAGACAACAAACATTCCGCCGTCTATGTACCCAACTTTAAAACCAAGGTAACAAAACACGTCAACTTCCACAACTGATGCACGGTTGTTTATTAACCTAGCTATTTATTTCACACACTGCATTTCATGGGTACTTTTTTGTTCATTTCAGGTGTTTTGTTGAAGGACAGAGTTTGGTATTTTGTTGCACAAATGGTGGACATTTCCTATGCTACATTCCGGATCACAACAAATGGTACAACCTCAGACCACCACTTACATATAAACCTGATCCAAACCAGGTACAAATCCAACAGTTTCCTTTGTTAGACATTTGATCTGTGTCTGCTAAGTCAAGAAAGAAGTGGACTATTCACAATCACAAAAAAGCCAATATTTTGGAATACAAAATCCCTGACATGCAGTATTTCTCAATCATTCATACTGTATCTTCCTTCCAGGTGCCTGATAAGACACCCAATGAAAAACCACAAGGTGATGCCCCAGAACAAGCAACACAAAAAGACAATCCATCGGAAAGTGTCGTATCACAGGACAAGGGAGATACGGCTGAGAAGCCTGTGTTTGCTGTTCCTTCAAGTGGAAAATCTTCACCAGTGGAGACCGAAAAGGAGGTTCAAATTATCAATACAGATGAGATGCCGTGCCACATGATCAGTGCAGATCGACACATATATGTGGCAACGGTCTCCAAGAATCAAGTGGAGGTTGAGCACTTTGAACTAAAACACTTGCAGAGGTACACAAAAAACCTAGTACAAATTAAATACAAAAACGTTTTTTCGAGATGTTGATTGAAAGCAACCATCAATTTGTGTTTGTAACCATTAGGTTTGATTTGAATGAATTCTGTTGGAAAGAATGTGCACTTCCAAACAATGTCGACTATGCAGTTCTGATTGAATGTGGCTTCCACCTGTATGCCTGCTCCAGACAGGGAGTTGAGGTAACGTATGAAATTTGTTAAAATCATGTAGGACGGGAGGTGTGCTTGCACATTTGTTCCAAAAACAATTATTCTCCGTTGAAACATCAACACTTGAACTCGAATTAACCCAAAGCAACATAAACTTTGTAATATTTACGGAGCTGTACATTTTTGCAGAAATATATATTAGAGAGGAATGAGTGGGAACTGATTTCAGAGGTAAAGCTGGGATGTCGTCCTTGCCGCTTTGTTGTGTCGGACAATTCCGATGTTTACTTCTACAACCTTGAAGATGGTACGGTGCAGGTGTGTGAATCAAGAAAATATATATTTGTTAAGTTTCCATTGAATACAACTAACTGGCTTGTAATAGAGAAAGAATTTTTTTATAATTCTGGCAATGTGTAATTTATTTAGATTTAAATGAGGGCATTTCTGTTGCATGTATTGATGCAACATTCAAGGAACGGTTAACAAATCATTCCTAATAAGACCATTGCTGCCTTCAAGATAAAAGTGATGGGACGTTTGGAATAGGAATGAGACTGAGCCTTGTATCAGTAAATTTTTTTGATGCCTACATAAATAATCTATTTCAGGAAATCCATCTTGACAGAGGATTTTGTGATATTCGGGCAGTGATGCCAATGAGACTCACTGCAGATGTGCACAGTGTGTGTAAACTACCCAATCACGAGGTGCTCGTTTCACTCAGAACTCTAAGCGGAGAGACTCGCAAGGTCAGTTTATCCTACTTTGATATTGCCTGTCTTGCTGTTGTACATTTGGGAGGGAAGAAATATATGTACATGTATACATAAATAATGCATATGTACATGAGAGAAAATTATGAAATACTTATACAGTGTTCATATGTATTGAGGATCATAGTGCAAAAGCAAGTAAGCATGCAAGTGACAGATTCACCCTGGCTTTGAAATCCATGGACAGAATCATCAGAAGTCTGAAAAAGAAGGTGCCAGTGGCTCCAAAATTGGTCCCTGGTCCAATACATACTATATTTAGTAGAAATTCAACTTTATTAACCCTCTCTAAAACACACCCAGTATTTATTTTCAGTTTTGTTATTTATTTTAGATATTTAACGTGAAAACCAATCTCTGGAAAGAGGCCAATTTATTTTACGGCTCCTCTCGCAATTTGAACCGTCGCCCAGGTGTCAACTACCCGCAATGCCTCAACCACACGGACCAGTGGCAGATTGTTTGTGACCGTGAACAGGGTCCTGCTGGATCTTTATATATCCTGAGCCCATCTTCAGGATTTGAAAGTGTCCCTCCAATTCGTGGCGATAAAGCAAATGTGGGAGCTAAAGATGGAATACTGCCGTTTTACAAATTTGACCTGAATAGTCGTACATGGACACGTCTCGCCGGTTTGCCTGAATCTCTATCGAACAGTACTGTTAAGCTGTGCATATGCGACAAAGTAGAAGCCATGGCGGCATGTATTTAAACTCTTATATATCTATTTATGGCCAAATATATTCAACTTAGGTGCTAGTCACACTGTATATGTTATATTCTTGTTAAGAAAACCAGTCAAAGTTGTTAAGTCTATGTAAACTTATTACATGTACTTCCAATCATGATATTCAAATGCGTTATTTGTTTTTGTGACATGTTATCCAAAGATCTTTTCTAATTAACTAGAACATTCATGTATGATTCCCCGTTTACAAAACTAATCCTGCAGAAAAGTTTGTTATGTGGCTTTTAAAGCGAAACTTATCATTTACGCCAGGGGGCTAATATTTTTTATCCCAAACAATAGGTGGTCTTAAAAAACATGTAGATCTAAATGAAAATTGTGGCTGAAAAATTTGGTCATAAATGACAGGTGGTCTTAAAACTCGGTGGTCGTAAAGTTTAGGTTTCACTTAACTACATAGACCAACTTACTTGGGCCATGGACATACAAAATACAATTTATGTGTCTATGGTTGCATTCACTTGCTGTATTACATTTAGGAGATTTGGAAAATCTCCCTTTGTTTTTGTACAGCTAAAGACTTATATCTTTTTTTATATTGTATGCATCATACAGAGACGTTTTTCGATTAAAACTAATAAACATATATTCTGGCTTCCGAGTAATTTTTGTCTCGGCACGAACAATTCATCTCAAGCGTGGCATGATTTATTGGTCTGCACCTCACGCATTCCAATGCAATTTGAGTACAGTAGGACCTCTTTTGAGCGACAGCCAACTTTTGCTCCCCAAAAGTATCGTACAAGGGAAAGTGTCGCTCAAAGGAGATGTGATCACATATTTGATACCAGAATGTCATCCAAAAAGTGTCGGAGAGTCTTCGGTCAATGCTGTAGCTGTCTTTATTTTCAGACTAGGGTCTACTCCCCGGGAAGCCGGGGATTCCCATATTGACCACCCTCAAAGGTTCCTCCATGACCCGGGTGGTCCCCATACGTTTTGGCAGCCAGCCAACTTGCACTACCCATTCGGCTTTAGTCACCAGACAACTTAAAGTTTTTTTCTCTTGTCAGATACACATTGTTTCAATTAAGTTTTTTTTTCTTGTCAGATACACATTGTTTCAATTGAGGTTTTTTTTTCTTGTCAGATACACATTGTTTCAATGGGGATATCTTTTATGGCCGTTACGAAATGAAAAATTGCAAGCAAACGACTTGACTTCGAAAACAATTTATTCATTAACTGGATCTTTTAACACATACAGACTGATACAGTTCGTACACACATATCTACCACTGGAAAAATATATTTGTACAAAATAATGTTCAACTTCAGCAGTACGCTAATGCTAGCAATATATAATATATACTAAACCTATACTACATAAATACGCCTGTCTGAAACGTGTATGCGTTAACGAGTTTGGAAACCGTAAAGATGGGCTAAGATTCAGTGATACGTGTAACTATAATGATGTTGCTTGCATACGTAATAATAAATATGGGGTGAATTAGCAATTTAATCGCTTCAACTTATATTATTTAATTATAGACACCCTTCCCACAGAGCAGAAACGAATAGAACGAATACATCCATACAGTACCTGCCACCAATGACAATTTACATTACAGTAAAAATAATTGTGAACAGGTTGTATTGTGATGTTAAGTAGTGAGTTATCAATTTGGAAACTAAAACAGAATTAAAAGAAACTGCAGCCTCCCGTTTCAGACGTTTGTGACTGGCTAAATTATATAAATGAACACGCATATTGCCTCTATCGACGCCTAAGGTACGTGTACATGGTTTGTGTGAAAACATAAGGCCTACAGTCTATTGAAAACCTGTGTGCCTATCGATAAAATAATGCAACTGTAAGTCTTATCCGACACATTTAAGTCCATTTCATATTGTGACACCAAAAAAAGCGTGTGTGTACAGTACTGCGGACAAACTTAACTTTCTAATACTGATTACTTATGAAGATATCCAGTGGAATGCCACAAGACACAAACACCAGGCCAGATTAGCTGATAATAATGTGCGTGAAATGAATAATTCTTTGGCCTGTAATAGTATTATAACCGCCACGAGATCTACTACAACAACCTTTAAATACAACAAATCGTGAGTTCTGGACAGTGCATGAATATACTTACTCACTCTGTATTATTATAAACTAGCATTGCTGTTAAGAAGAGACAGGTATGCATTGCATTGGTCCTGTAAGCATGTGATTGTAAATACAACCGAATACAAAAATTGTAAGTAGTTTTCAGTACAGTCGACAAACCAAAGGACAATAAAATAACAAAGCCTTTTAAGGTACACAAAAAGAAATTCTATTAACAAAGTGTCCAAGATAACCAAAGCACACTACACCTATGAAGGATATTTTCATTAGGTTTATTGAAGCTCAAAGCATATACCTAAAGTCTGTATGTCTACTAATTAAGAATCTTTTGTAAGAGTCTGTAGTTCAACAATTATTAGAGACATATAAATTATCTTTGCTTACAACCTCTGTCTGTTTTTAATGCTACTTGGAAATGTAATTACAGCCACCATTCTTACCAGTGCAATGTCCAAGATTACATGGACGAAGAAAAGACTGCATACCAAGGATGGTGGGCTCATAAGTTTTTTGATTAAAATGAAAATCATATGCACCTCTTACACAGATATCTAACGCCAAGCAGGTCATTTACAACTGGCATAGTTTTAGCTTTTTAAAGTTATACATATTGCTTAATAAATAACCAATTTTCTATTTCTCCAAAATCATTTGGCTATTGCAGCCATAATAAATCTAAGTCTTAGATGTTCTGACAAATAATAAATACAACTACCTCTGTTGGAAATGAATTAAAACTACTTCTGTTGGAAATGAATTACACTATCTTTTTACATGGATATACATCTTTAGCAACTATTTACAATACCAAACAATTTTATGTATAAATATAACCTTTCAATAACACGTAATGTATCAGTCTGTATGCATAATTTCAACCTTCTTTACACTTTTCACATAAGGCAGTCAAGCAATCACTAATGCTTCTCGCTTTACGGAAACATGATTTTGCTGTGTCTGTCACATACGTAAAATTTCAAATATTTTAGTTTTGAAAGAACCACATAATATTTAAAGCAATGTGTAATTTTAACTCCGATGTGACTGCCTTGCTAGAAATGGGTTAAGTTGTAAACGTGTACAAGTAACATGACAAAATTTCTAAATGTAACATCTGAAACATTTATACCTAAATATATAGAAATTTGATTAACTTAAAATAGTTCTGAATCTCACCATAACTTTAGACATAATATCAATGATCATCGCAATTGCCAACATTAACGTAATGTCCCATTTACTCAAAAATAAAAAAAAATCTTTTGCTTCTTAATTTTAACCAGGTACTATGATTTAATGAAACTGACATCAAAATAAACATTGGACAAAGGATACTCCTTAATGGTGATATCTGTCAATAACAGCAGAATCAAAACGTGAACGCACAAGTGCCTGACGCACATTCTGCAGATATTTAATAAATCCAGTAGAACCTGCTTTAACAAGCCACTGCTTTGAGCGGCCACATTGGAATTTACGGCCAATTTGTGGATTTGTTTCTTGTTTTTTCCTCATAGATAAATCATTAAAATCACCACTGCTTTGTGAGGTCGCCTGTCATTTACGTCCAATTTACGTTGTGAATTTGGGTGGCCTCTCAAAGCAGGTTTTACTGTCTGTGTATATTTTACATCCCTAACAACAACCCAAGAGTAAATGGGTACAGAAAAGTCACACATTGCTAAAATTGCATACGTGACCCAAAAATAAATAAATTTGCAGTTAAACATGTTCATCCCAGACAACCTTAGGTTCTTGAATCGCAGTTTTGATTTGAAAATTTAGGCGCTCCTTTTACTTAGCCTTTGAAAAGCAAGTTATTTACACTAACTTATCGAATTGAGTAACATTCTATTTTAACACATAGTAGATACAAACATAAAACACTCAAACGAATACATTGAAGCAGATCATCGTACCACAAGATCAAATAACCAACGAAGAAGTATAGAAGGAATCTCTATTCATCAAAAAGGCCATCATCAATACGTTTTGACATGCCGGTGACATTATAAATACAACAAAACATGATTAACGCTGTCCTACTAATTGCGAAGTAACACACCTTAAATTGTTCATTTCCTTCAATCTTTCTTTGCTACAGTTATGAATGTTATAGCGGGTTATGAACGATAAAGAAAATTCCAGTAAATAATTATATTCCAAATAAGTTAATTGAAGTTGATAGACCTGTGACGATTGAATCAGAACATAGAACAGAACCACATAAATGATCAATACTTGAACATTTTCAAGTTTCTATTTTCACATATTTCATTAGTCACCTTACATCTATAACTTTCTTGTAACCCCGACAAACTTAACCTTAACAACCAAACCGTTAGGCAGGTGTGACTCCTTGTTTAACAATTCCAATATTTCAGGCGTTTTCTCACTTTTCAGTGCCTTCTCGATTTGGGTGTTCGCTGGCGAACTGATCCATTTTCCGAGGTTGCTACTGGACTACTGGGAGGACTGGAATCGCCTACATTTGAAAATAATTTATATTTAAGTGACGACGTCATGTATTCAGGATTGCTATTAGCAAAGAGAGATTTTCTTCGTTAACAGCATTTCGATACTTTGGTATGGAACAGCTTTTGTACAGAGTCACTATTAAGTTCTGATACGAACCTTTACCCTTAGCCCTTCTGTTGATGGATCCTGAAGAAAACTTTTTTGCTGAAGCCGTCTGACTCCTCTCACGCATGCGCTTCAGATGGAAAGTTATGAAGTTCCACATCATCCATGCTTGCAAGAGGCAGACTGCTGCCAAGCAATTTATTCTACAAATATTAAAGAAAAAGTTTTACCCATTTTAAAATTAACAAGCAGGCTGCATTTCGTTTTTACCGCCCGCGTATGCGGGAAGGTAATGTTTTCAGTCGTGTCTGTGTGTCTGTCTGTCTGTCCAGGCTATAACCTTTGAACCACTTGACCTAGAAACTTCACTTTTAGTATGGCGGTATCTTTATGGTATCTAGGTCAAGTTTGAGTATCAAGGTCATTGGGTCAAGTTCAAGGTCATAACAATAAAAAGTGTCAAAATTTTTAGTGTTGTCTGCTAATATCACATGTTATGATGTTTGAGACAGGAAATGGGGTCAAGGTCAAAATATAGGTCAAGGTCATTTGAAAGTAAAATTTCTAAATGTTTGTAATTTTTTCATGTTTTAATAACTATTTGCATTTTAGTTACTATTTGCGTTTTAATGACTATTTGCGAAGCGGGCGGTTCGGCCTTTGGAAGGCATTCTTGTTGTATAATTACTTTAACAGCTACTTACCTCACAATCTGAGTGTTGAAGTTTCCATCGGGAATATTTATTGATGTCTGTCCAGATTGTGCCAAACCATACCTGTGATACATATAATAATGGTCTTAATTTGTTTCGGTGATATGTTTGATTTTCTAATGTTGTGCGGTCGATATATCTACACGATGACCTGTTAGTTGTACTTAGTACAAGGATTCTTAAACAGTAAAATAGGTCCATATGGACCTGAGCTCATTTGACATCATCAAAATACTTAGACAATTTAGATCACAATATCACAAGGATACAAAATGTCTGGGATCAAATCTCCAATGTGATCAATCAAAAAGCAAAAATATGGCTGCCAAACTAAAAATGAATGTGGAAATAAAGAGGGCATACAGATGTGTATGACTGCCAAATATAAAGTTTGTATCTTTCACTGTGTGTCCAGGAATAAGGTTTAAAGAAAAATACAAATATGGCTGCCAATTTGAGAATAAAGGTCCCAGCAACATAATTTTTGCTTGGCTTTGAGATGGGACATAGGTGCATATGTGTAGTGTTCGATTACAGGTAAATAGACAAACCCAAAATATATAGATCGATGATTGACTATTGTTTTAGGACCTTGGGAAAACTGGGCAACTTATCATTAGGCTTTGTGATGGGACATAGGTGCATATGTGTATAAGATATGAAGTCTCTATGATCAATAGTGTGCTCTGGGTGACTGCACAGATGACAACACTGACGACGACAATGCCGGATGACGACGATGATGATGGACGACGGACACTTCATGATTCTGTAGGCTCTTTGGCATATATGCCAAATGAGCCAAAAATTAGCATTGGGTGTACTAGCCTTTGGGCGAACTACTCTCATCAACGTATTGTTTCTCAATCACCAAAATGATTCTCATTTAGTATTTTGTACAACATTGGGCGAACCTACTGTCATCAACGGACTTCTTTCCATGAATAATGGGTAGTTTGCCCAATACAGATTCTATTGTATTTAGACAAGGGCATTCAAACAGTACATTCTGATTTAACAGTGACTGATAACTGCCTTTGGTAGATGCAAAGGAAATCAGAAAAATGTTGGTTCTATATTACGAGGAGTCACAAGGAAACAACATAATTACCAGAATGTAAGAACAGCAAGGGTGATGGTACCCAGTCGGATCAAGACGAATAGGACGTTCCAGACCATGAAGCTGTAAAACAACAATTGATTCAATAAGATCAACGTTCAACAAATGTATCCCATTTATTTTAAATATTATGCAAGAATCATATGCATCAGCATGAAATTGTAAATGCCCACTTACCCTGTGTTAGCGAGATCTGTTTTCTCTGAGAAATAGAGAAGTCGAGACAGATGGAACACCATCTCACATGTGTAGTGTAACACCAGCATACAAATAGCTACTCGGGTGAAACTACAATACAAAACCAACATTTGTTCGTTTTAATTTATTTCACAATTTTAAGTAGAAATCTGATGTTCTTGAGAAATAAAATGACCGCAAGTTGGGTTATTAGAAAAACTTACTTGAGCAGAAAGGCAGCAGCAATGAAAACGAAGTACAGCACAGCGTACTGGACTCGAGGTAGCATTTCATCCTGTGGAAATTAAAGCCAAAAACGTAACCATCAGCTTTTAAATATCACTCTGTTATTATCTTTTACTTTAGTGAACAAAATCAGGCACTAGAATACAACCGTACGTCCTTACCCGTTTAACTTTCTGAAAGTACAGTTCAGGAATGCAGTGGATCCAGTAAGCCATTTGGATGATGAAGAAAAATTTGATGATGAACCTAAAACAACAAAATCACATTTACATGTCTACGTTTTCATCATGATAAAGAATTCACATAAGGTAAAATGTTAAATACATACAGTTTGCTGCTTTCTATCTTTGCCAAATTTTCTTTCCATGCCTTTTCATGTACCATATCATGACTGATTTTAAACGTTACTACTTACGGTAGATAAGCGTGTGGATAATCGGACCAGAGATTGCCAATATTTGTCACATAACCTTCCCGAATAATGATGTCCGTTCCCCAAAATGCCGACGTCGCATAGAACGATAACAGTTGGCCAGATTCATTGAATTTACTGTGCTTTACTTTGGACAAATGCATTCGACGGTTCAGTTTCTACAAAGAAAGAAGTCAAATTAAGTTTTCAACAAAACCAACTAGAGACTGGCGTTTACAAAATCTTTTGTGAAAATAAATTTGGATATGTGTGCACAATGTTTTTATCTGTAACTTATTTTGTAATGAAGAGCCTTACGTCCAGAATGTACTCCTGAATCACGGCATGGACCACAATGCAAATCAGTAGATAGAAAATTGTTGTTAATATATCCTTCACTCCGTAAGTGTAGTACGTCACTTCATTGTCTGCAGTTTCTGTAAATATAGCAAAGGCAAAATGTTTTGGGGTTTTTTTTGGTGTGTGTGTGTGTGTGTGTGTGTGTGTGTGTGTGTGTGTGTGAGAGAGAGAGATTGAGAGAGAGAGAGAGAGATTTCATTTACAGTGCATGTAGCGGTGGTAAGTTTAGTTCGGCTGAAAAGTGTTGGAAAGAACAATGTTAGAGTTTCACGAAGCCTTCGTTCCAAACCTTCAATCGACAGAAAACTCGTCTAAAAATTATCAATATACACTGTACAACAATAGCCTAAAACTTGAAAACGATCAAGCCGATTAACGTTTTCTATCAATCTATTTACATCGTAATGTAAATCACACTGTAATACTTTTATTATATGAAACAGAAACTTTCTATGTATTGGTTAAAGACACATACCATTCAATGTCACGTTGTGCTGCATTGCCACGAACAAGGATGCAACTGGATTCGCAGCCTAAATAGAAAAGTGATACAAAAGTCTGCCTTGGGCGCCACTTTTCAGTAACAAGGAAAAGTGTGCAACAATTATCAGCGCACACATACATGTACATGTACTTCTGGTATTAATTAATTAAATTGATAATGGAAGTTGAAATAGTGACTTTTATTTTGATAAGAATAATCGAATACACGTCACTTCGCCCACAAACTAAATCGCCACGCAATATCACCACGATTTGAGGACAAGATCGCCACTTAGTAAAATTCAATTGACAAAGCTTTTTAGGCTATTTCTTTTGGAGGATGTGGTGGTTACAGAAGTACACAAAGCATAACAGCATGTCTCCATAAACTAAATGCATGCTAATTTTTGGTGCATTTAGATGTATGGAGCTTCCCGTGAATGTCAGCCTCATGGCTTAACTAACATCATTATCGTCAGTGTGTTAAGGGTGGTGCATTTAGTTTATGAAGACACGCTGTAAGACGTGTAATGTGAAATTTTGCCAGTATTTATTATGCAGCCATGCACTTTAGAAACTGGTACAGAACAGTATGTGAGTGACAGAGCTTAACTTAATACTAACTGTGTTAAATTAGTTTTTGAAGGCTGAGCTAGTAGAGTGGTCCAGAAAAAGGACTGACCCTGAAGTTCTCTGTGAAATTTCCTCTGCTTACATTTCTGTTTCTCTCAAATACCAAGCAAACCTCAGTATCACTTACTATAACTTAAAATCATTTGTGACTAAAAGGAATCATAACAAATAATCATTTACACTTAAATGAGTAAAGTTCACTGAGTGGCATTTTGGACAAGGTTGTGGGGGGGGGGGGGGGGTTGGTCAGTGGAGTTTTGGTTTGTGGGCGAAGTGACAGGTCACAAACTACCCAACATGT
>JBCAUI010510038.1:0-25503 GCA_038406195.1 Haplosyllis anthogorgicola | reverse complement strand
AGAATAGGTGGTAAAGACCCTGGATAACCAAATGCACTAGATGTACTGATGGATTTTGACCAATAAGCTGCAAAAGAATCACACATGACCAATGATCATGTAGGAACCCCACAGTAGCATTCTGCCTAGAAACGTGGTTTCTATGCATTTTGGCCATATCTGTGCCATGATTGACCATATATGGGCAATTGGAACCCAAAAGAACCCACAACTGCTATCTATTTCAAAGAAAAAGCCACTTCGCGACAGTACAAACTGTTCTGCTCGTTTCCTTGACGTTTTCTACATATAACATGATTTGACTTTCCATTTATAGCAATCAAGATCCTAATGTTCAGCTTGGCTAGGCAAATTAAGCTTCCATCGCTCACAAATTCTCTAGTTAAGCTCAGGATGCATGACTGGAATAACATGTAGGTCCAAATGTTATAAAGTACACCAGATTTTGCAACGGCTTATTTACTTTACAGAATTACCTAAAATCACTATGAGTTCCCCCTTAGGGAAGAAAACCAATTTAAAATTGCATTGCAAGGTAGAGAGAATAGCACTGCAAAACCGTTTAGAAGAAAACTCTTATTATCTTGTGTAGGAGGAAAGCTAAACATTGTAATCAGTGGTTTCAATGTCCTGAAAATCAATTTAGCCTCCTTGGTGCAAGAAAAGAAAGGCGAATCACTAGATCTAAGTAAATGTCCAATAAGGTGGCTTTGTGTTGTGATGAGCAAACTGATTTATGATATCACATATCTCATGTATCAATGCATAGGGTTATCACAACATGACCGCAGCAATGTCTTTTGTTTGGTCACAAAACAAATCTGTTATTGAATGGATGATCTGTAAATGCTAAGTGTTGTGGCTACAAAATGTGTGCAGCCAGAAAGAAATATTTAATTGCTTCGGACGGTTTGCTACGACTTGTAAAAACAATTGTAGAAAACGTTAAAATTTATCCAGAAATAATAGTTTAATTGACTTTTGTAACAATTGATTAATGTGCTGTTTCAGACAGATATAAAGTCAGTTAAAACAGTGTACTTTTGTAATCCAAATGTAGGCAGATTTCAGACAGTTCGTCCATACAAACATGTACAGACGGAGAGGGAAAAGGCTTCCATTGTGTTCTTATAAAGGTCAATAAAACACTTTTCCTAGAGGCCCCGTGTCAACCGGAATTCCTTTTGAATTTACACAGTTGGCTGTCTTTGGGGTGAGCTTCGGTGAATATATAGGCACAGAGACTTTCACTGTCAAAAAGGCCAAGAAGACCAAGCAAACAAAGTGCCTTCCATGCAGAAATATGCCTCGTGCCTTTTATAATCAACTGAAACATATTATGCGATTATAACTCTTTCTTATTTTCTTCTCATTTATCTAATTATACATTCACATACTCTAGTCTACTAGAAACAGTTTAAAAACAACTTTTTGCAAGAACCAGTTAGCTTTAAAACTTTCTTTGTACCTAACATCAATAAGACTTTGGTTACTTTGCCAATCTGGAAACTTAAGATCCAGTATTTACACATTAACAGTCAAGTTGACACGATTCCGGCTGACCAGATAATACAAACAAATCTGAAAATTAAGTGTATCTGTTCGACTGCATTCCAGATGCTTAATGGTCTACTTATTAACTTACTGGCATTTTGAAATATCTGGATCGATGGGAGCACAATGTATCACTGCCAAAATACCCAAGTTTTATTATAAGAGAATGGCAAGAATAGGTTAATTTGTGGTGATAAAACAAAACTTTTTTATTAGAAGATCATTCAATTTACTGCCCACTCATAATTGTAAAAATTCGCACAATCGTTAATTCATTGATCTAAAACTATGTACTTAATGAAGATTTGGACAGGCAGACTGCCGTGAACATTTTATTTTATTTTTGGTCATTCGACTAGAGACCATTTAATATTTAAAAGTCAGAACTAATGACTGATGAAATTGCAGCCGAGTATCAACAAAACCTCCCAGCTTCATCGATTTATCACGTTGTTTATTTTTGTGTAAAAACAATCGTTTGTTTTACTTTATAGCCCAACTGAAACCACAGTTGCCTTTTCCAAAAAGAAAAGAGCCAAGAAGAAAAGTATTACCTTTGTTAAAAGACCGAAAACAATACCTTTCAATTATGATTCAACTGAAACAGCTACAACCAACAGAATCTTAATGTTCTACTAAGGCCAGGAAATTATATTGCCATCATTCACAAATCCTGCTGGTAATCCAAGACTATGTGACCGGAATAATCTTTTAGGTAATTTACACTCTGCAAATTATTTGTTATTCGTTGCGTGTGGGTGAAAGTATGATTGTGCTTGCATATATGGTCATGGTACTACTAAAAAAATTAACCATTTTGTTTCCTACAGATAAAAACAACTTAGAATTAGGAAACAAAACTGTGAACCTGAATTGTCCGTATGATAGTGAGCATAGCAAGATTAGAAAGACATTTGGACTGCTACATGTATGTTTTGTAGGATACCTTTTCTAAATTAAGAGACCGAGCAGATCGTAATTTAAATAAAAAGTGGTCTATGAATAGTATGTATACCCCTTTCAAAATATGTCACACGTGCAGAAGTTGGTTGCTATGTAAAAATTCACATATGTGCGCATTATCTGTGTGCTAGTGAGGCTATTAGCTCTTATCGGCCTATTGAGTCATAGACCCTACAGTGTACAAACCTCAGTTTCCCAATTTGAAATATGCAGCAACTCACTTACCTGGCCGCAATACCATTAGACGGCGTCTTGCCGCCAGTGAGGCTGACCATAGCCATTTCTTTTATGACACTCATGGTTTCTGCTTTTATCTTTCTGTAAATTTATGTTGTATCCTTGAAGCTAACAGTAAATTATTTGACTCCCAAAGTTCCTACCAGACGAGAATCACTTCTCACATCATTACATGTACGTTTGGGCTAAAACACAGGACTGGACTAAAGTGGACTTCAGTTTTGGATTCCCACCAACCACTCAACTTGGCAACTGAACCAAATTATAAATCTGACACCATACTCTCTTGTTTCAATTCCATTGCCTTTTAAAGCACTCAACAGATTGTTTTCTTCCCATGATTTTCCATTGGACCTGATTTGTTTGGATATTGTTTTATCGCCTTGGTACAATTTGCCATTAAAGGCAGTAATTGGAAGTTGCAATGGGAGTCCTCATTTTAGATTCGGCTTACTCCTATGAAGTGGTAGACATCTAATAAATGTGTAATGCTTTCCAGACCCTCAAGACGTGTTAGACTTATCATAAAGTACATTGCCAGCCACAAAAAAGACTATTGCCATTTTATAATTAAGGTCATCTGTGATGACATTCATGTGGTAAACAAAATATTACAAAATTGCGCTTCTCCTGTGTATTGAATTTAAAGCCAGATCTCTAACTCTTTTAACATATATCATATTCAATTTTAAAAGAACCGGATTTACATTCCTGTATAATTTGAACTTTATACACCTTAAGAACATGCACGAGTTATGTTACCATGGACTGTAAATGCAACTTTTGCAAAGACTCCAGATACAAATATATCTATTTTACAAACTTATTGTACACTTCATTCAGAAAGATAATTGACTATTCTGAATCAAAATCCAACCATTATTCTTACTTCAAGATGTCTAAGATTCTATTGTGAATTTAGACTACATTGCTGAAGTTTTTGTGTCATGAAATCAATCATTGGCGGAACAATCATAGAAGTTGTTACATCACCCTGTACAGTGATGTAGACAACAATCTAACACAAACATCATACACAGCCTACAAGTCTCAGACTTTAAAGTATTCCTTTCCACATTGCCGGTCTCCGTGGCCCCTTCGCAAGAGTGTCCGTCTTAAGACGCGAAGGTTGTGGATTTGCATTTTGTGTGGGTATTTCGCCAATGTTTGAAAAAGTAATTACAAAGTGTGGTTGACCGCCTCCTGGAATTCATTTTTGGTGTTGTAAGTAAAAGTAGATAGAAATCAGAAGTGATTCTGGAGATCATCCTAATGAGTGCACACTCGCTTTTAAACCCATGGGCAGAGTAGCCCCAAGTCTTAATAACATGAATCGTATATATTCGCATTATATTTTGTGGTGGATCAAGTACAGAATTTCCGTTATCGTTTTCTTGATGAGCATCATTTACAAGTTATTATGATCTGACCCCAAGTTTGGTGCAGGAATATCCTTCGCGGTTTCGATTTTGCGCATCTCGGTTGCAAATTGACTAATAATACACCTATTGATAGGCCTCGCGGACGTTACTCTCAGTAGAAGTTGTAGGTGTTCACGTTAAACAGTTGCATAGTCTCAAAGACGATAAAAACGAAAGTGAAATCCAACACAACAGTGTGATAACAAACATAAGATTGCATGATTTCTGTCACTCCTTTCAAGGAGAAGATTATAAATAACGGCGCGGTTACACTCCTTTTTGGTCGTTCGAAAAGTCTTTACCTATTCGCCTTACTTGACTACTTGGCCACCTTAAATGTTTCTACGCTATCTCAATCTCAGTGATTTGGAGAATTGAATCTTAATGATGAAGTGTACCCAAGGAAGACACAGGTTTAGGCCAATTCTTCTTTGAAAAAATCTTTCTTGATTTTTTTTTTGCGTTTTGTAGCTGTTACCTTGTTGTTCCAATTAAGTCAATGGAAGACTTCATTGTCTAACATTATATTTGTTGGTTCATATGTTTTGATTCCGGCCAAAGTACCTACAGGTCATACTCCTAATCAGTATAGTTATTGTGTCATTATGGAAACGGAATATTGGGAGTGATAGAATGTAAGTCTCCAAGTCAAGCAAGCATTATCCAGGTTGAAGACATGAGACCTATCAACGACACATTCAAAAATGTCATAGAATATGTAAACATTTTCCTCTTCATTTACTTTGTAAGTAATCAAATCCCCAAAATGGATAACGTAGATTGTTGTCGGCATACCTGTCTAACACTTATTGCTGATTGCTATCTATTTTTCTGCATGGTTTGCGTACCTGCTGCGCTACAACCTAGTTGCTAGCTAAAAAGCTTGCGCTAAAACCCAGTCTGCACTCACAATCAACAAATTAGTCGCTAACCCTTCAGTACAAATTATCCTTTCTAAACGAATTGTTCTACAATTGTTGAGTAAACATTTATATTTCTACTCGTTCTGTAACAAGACCATCACATTTAACCCTGGGACTAAGGACTAAGTAGTACCAATTAATTTAATAGTATCACTAATAACTTCATGTTAACTGGTAAATACTTCAAGATTAGAGATTAACAGATTGAATACTTGTATGAATAGAAAGTTACTCCAATATTATGATTAAGCTCATCAAGTTATTTGATAATATTTGTAAAGTACAAGTTTAATATTGAATAGATTTACTTTCAGTTTTGATAAAGTCAACCTCAGTCAGAAACGGTGAAAAAAAATAGTATTATAAATATATTAATGTTCAACTAATCTCATGCTTACGTAAACAAAACTGTTCAAAATTAATTTATGTGAAAGAAAAATTATTGATTTGTCTTAATTTCTTAACAACAGCCAATCCCAGAGATATCTGCAAAGGACTAATTGACTAAATAATTAAACACGTCTACGCACAGAAATGTTTTATATGAAATCCATACGACAACACAATGCTGGAGGTCAAAAAGAGTAAAGTGTCTAATCTATATCCAATTGAATCAATGGCAAAATGAAGTACGGTACGACACATGGTGCTAACAGATTTGGAGTACAATGAAATGATAATAGAACCACTAAAAATTCTATAGACTAATTTGAATTTAGAAGTAAATAAGAAGATTAGATCTTTAGTCTATTTAAACAAGATAAAATGACAGATAAAACTAAAAAAATCACTGCATAAAGCAGATGGAAGAAAACTTTCAATTTACCTAAATTATTGGATACTCTTAACTCTTAAAACACTTGAAACTTACTCTTAAAATCTGAACTGCACATGCTTGTGCACTCACTCACCTTCGGGCTAGTCCATTTGCTCTCGGTTTCCTACTTTTAATGAGGCTCGCCCTTGCCATATCCCTAATCACAGACATCTTTACTTTTTCGGACTATCCAAGATTTTCGTTAATCGACTGTTATTCCATTGCTGTATCACGGCATCTTTACAGTCTTTGCTTCAGATGCAAATGTGGAGTCTGCGCCCGATACTTGTCCATTTTAACCATACACATCCTGCCACAACACTCCCGCCGCACAGAAAAGATACGAAAAGGCTGTGACACAACATGCCTTCTTACAAGTTATTTTCTCCTTCATATCACTCGTAACAGCTATTTCGATTCTAGATGAAGTCCTAACCTGCTGCCAATCTTATGCGTTAATTTCCCTGCTTGCCTAAGGTGGTTATGCTACCAGTGGAGAATTTTTTATGTTCCTGAGGATTCCCTGTATGGCCTGATCAATAAAGGGAACCTTTTCATTTACACCTTTGGCTTCACAAATTGCTTATTTCTTGTTACTTTTTTCGTAAGAGGAGTAGAAAGTTTTGATTAAATTTGCCAATTTTATTTGCAACATCATGCTTTATTTACTAAGGGTAACTTTAATCAGAGAAGGTTAATTTATTTCTCTGAAACACTGATGTTAATGTGAACACTTTTCAGCACAATTTCTTGAAAGGCATCAAATCCTTCTTGCATTAGTATTTCTAAACAAACGAATCACTTTTACTCCGTTGTTGCTGTCACCAATGTGTAACAAGAAATGCTGTAGCGTATCTGACCACATGTTAAGACTGGTTTGAAGCTTTCTCCATAAAGACTGACATTTATCCAAAAAATCTTTATTGTACTTTCTGCTGCTCATCACTTGTCAATATAAACGCGTTGTTTTTGGCTGCAGGCAAGATAGTGATTCTAATAATTAGGCTAATGGGCACTCTATGTATCTTTCGTATTCAAGCCCTCGACACTTTGATATGAGGTCTCTAAGAAAAATCCTCAACTTAAATTCCACAGAAACTTTAAAAGCTCACTTTCTACTACAGCATTCTACAGCACTGTTTGTCTGGTTAATCCTTTGAATTCTGTTCGCTTTTCCATAAAAAAACATAAATCATCCAATTACTTAGCGTCACCTTTGCGGAAATATAGATACGACTGTTTTAGATGTCTCCGAAGGTAAGAAATGATGTGAAGGCAACGACAAGAGTAAGTAACGTTATTGTATCAATGCTCCGCATGGGAGCTCCAAAATACAACTGAAATTACCCACCCTTACTTCACAGAAGCCTGACCGGACTGACTGACAAGTTCCACATGTATCTCTGCGTAACGTTTCAAAGAATGATGTTTTTTACTTCCAAATTTGTACAGTACACGCTCTTTGTGGAGAAGACCATCACTGGCATAAACAGCAACTTAGTGGCTTACCAAATATAAAGCAGCGTGACAAAATGGTTCTTAGATATGCATTACAATCTTAATGTTTGGTAAGATGAACAGGAACGGGTGGTGAATACTTTTACAGATGTAGTTGTATGTAGAAACATAATAGTATGAAGAATCCGTTCTTATGCGTTTACAAGTAAACGGTGATAATTGTTTCAGGAATCGAATAATGGATTTATGCGCAAATGCTGCCTTGAAAAAATTATTTGAGAAGCTGTAAGAGAAATCAGCGACACGATTTTATTGTATATATTACATTCACTTGAAGCAAGAAGAGCTGACCACAGAATGTAGGATTCTATCCTGTTGTAGTGACCTTTGTTCGAGCGGAAATAATCCTTGTAACACCTGGTCGCTGATCCTTCCGACTTGCATCAATCAGGAAGGGAACTCGTAAAACCAAGTGCAAAAATGTCGGGCTCATTGCCATCTATGACCTTAGATTGCGGTGACCTCTGTTTGGGTGGCTAGCTCCGCAAACGTAGACACGTTCAGTTGGATTAGTGTGTGGATGTGGAAGCTTACTGTACAGCAGAATATGAAATATATTCGCTCACTTTGGGAATAGTGGAAAGTCAGAGCGTAAACTTCTTTAGTTCTCAAACTGAAATAAATTTCACGGGTTGTTTTGTCCGATTCGCAGATCATGAAAATTTTTATTAATTTAAGAATTTTACGCTGTATTGTTATGTACATCAAAAAGCGCAGCATGGGATTTTTTGTTTAAATTGCTGATCCGAACTCAGTTACTACGGTCGGTTAAGCATTGAAAACGTAACGATAATAGTTATGAAACGTTACCACTTAAGGATGCTTCATGACCAATCTTGGAACCCAGTCACAAGTATCTTGTCAGTGAATATATCCAATATGCTAATTGGCTATGTTACCCGTTGGATCAGTGTAATTTAGTCACCAATCAAAAATTCTACTTCAGTGACAGCTTACCTTTACTAAGCAGGGAAAAAATCTTACAGATAAGGTGCCACTGACTTGACAATAGAAACTGGCGTTTAAACACAACAGCCTCCAAGAGCCTTTTTCTTGTGCCAAATTTATATCCGGCTGCGGGGGTTAAATGCTGTCTCTAATTTATTCCAGAGCGGTCTATCTAGGTGACAGACAGGCTATTACCTGTCTGGGTATGTAACACCGGCCTTCTTTATTGGTAAACGCGCTGACAGTAACAGCAAATGGGATGCATTACAAACTGCATCTGGGCCCGAATTGGACAGAACCTGGCAAAGCCCTTCATATAATGTACTGTAATGTCTGCCTACCGCAAACCCCTTATGGCCACATGATGGAGCTGCTTTAAAACACCCTGTCCAAGATTGCCTCTTCAAATTCATCCAGGAATATTTATCTTACTTAAAAGCATCTCAGATATTTTTAGATAAATTAAGCCTGTTCCGCAAGTTTTTCTTTTAAAAGACGATTTGAAGATAAGGTTGTAGTGTTACTTTCAACATTGTATTCCAATTACCTGCAAAGCTGAAATACCCATTGCCACAATTTTGTAACAATACAATTACGTACTTGTGATCTCTACGTCGTTATTTGTTCTACTTGCACTCGTGTTAAAGGTTTACAACACACAAATTTCGGAATATAGACCTTTAATACGTGTGCTTATTAATGCAGTTGCCTGTTGGACTGTCTGACACATTTGTTATGAATCATCTAGATTGGCGAGAGAAGATTTGTGACCGTTAAAGTCCGTCATGAAAGTGAGTTCCTCGCATGCGATTCGGTATGATGTGTGAACATTTCGTTCAGATGATGTCAAAGAGCCATAATAGCACTAGCTTAATCAGATATTGTTCCTTCTTTTATTTTCGGAAGATATCGTGGTAACATTTGACACACACAAGTAGTAAATAAAAACGAATGAAAGTGCTAGTGCTAGTGGCGTTACATGAAGATATAACTGCTTTTCTTGATGTCGCATAAAACCATTAATTCACACGTTACAAACTAATGAGGTTTGGTTCTTCAATTCATTCAGAAATTCTAGTATTCTGAGATAGGGACCCTTCTCCCAAATCGTGCAAGAATGAAGAATATCGACGTTCCCTCTAATGTTCACAATTTGTGTTTCAATTAACAGTTTAACCCATTGCTCAAATGTATATGTAGTTGGTATCCTGTAGTTAATCATGTTTTGATTTGATTTCCCGTTTGATTAGTAATTACTAATTCCAGGAGTTGCATTGTTGTCATTACTTTATTACATAACATGCATTGAGGTCCCTTATGCCAAGACACACGGCCAAAGGAAGGACAGATAAAATTGCTTGCTTCCATCAAGCCTCCCATGTGAATTCTTAGAAAAACTCAGATACAACAAGATTACCCAAGCTCAGTTCATAGAAGCATGCTTTGACTCACAAAATGTAGTTCAAATGTATCCCTGGACAGAATTCAATAGCTTTCCCCCACAGATCTTGTGTCAAAGACAGATCTTGTTGGTATATTTGTGACCGCTGCAATGCTTGGGTTCAGACATGTTTCTCGTAAAACCTTGCACAGAGCGCTGTAATTGTGAAGGATATTTCGCCATGCTTCACTGTTAAACTTGATTAAACTTTACATAATTGACTGAAACCAAATTTTCCCAATTTCCTGCCTCACCGAGTGATGGACAAGGTCAAACTATAAGAAAACTAAACATGGATGCGCTCTGGCAATAAATGCTAACTGGTGTAAACAGTAATGTGCACTACAATTTAAAATGTTTGCACTATGCACTGGATTTTTTGTACGAGGTATTTGAATGTCAAATATGATACAAAATGATACAATATGCTACAATATTTTCAAGGTGGCATTAATTCTTTCACCCTCCGGCCTGAAACAAAAGAATCCAATAAATGTAACACTTTTGAAGGTAAAATGTAAATTGTTAAAAAGGGAATATCGTATCAAGTTCAGGGGTGTGATACGAAAATTAATACTTCCCATTGCCAATTTTTTAATCTTGCTTAATCGTGGAAATATGAGCAAAAATAGAAAATCCCTTGCGTGCTTGCGGATCTAAAGGAGTTAAAGATTGTAGGTATGTACATATTTCCATTCAATAATGAAACTAAAGTTCAGAAAAGAGCAAAGACAATTACACAATTTAACACTGACTACTTCTAGTCAGTATTAACTGGTGTTATTTTCTTTTCTTCTTTTCTGTAAGGAATTTAATTATTGAATGAAAATATATGCATACCAAAAATCTTTAACTCCTTTAGATCTGAATGCACCCAAGGGATTTTCTATTTTTACTCATATTTTCATGATTAAGCCAGATTAAAAAAAATTGAAAATGGGAAGTGTTACTTGGCGTATCACACCCCTGAAGTTGCGAATAGTAGATAATACACAGTATTTGGCTATGTAGCCTTAACCTTGTTTTAACTGCAAGGCTACAGTCAAGATTGATTTGATTTGACTCGCCAATCATAATCACTAAAGCTGTGATATTCAGCTCTGAGTGACAATTATATTGCCATCATTCACTATGTGACCAGAATTTTGTGCAGGCAATTCACCACTACACGGAATAAGAACCCATTCACAAACGTGGACAAACATCTCGTCTACTATTTCATATGACTGCTCAAATCAGATAAATGAAAAATGTATAAGGTTCGGTGTGTTCAATACTTATCTGTTTAGACTGTAATCAATGACTTCACATCAATATTGGTTATCCACTTACCTAAAATGAGACAAAAATTAGACATAATTAATTATGATATAACTTACGCATATTCATTCTGGAGAAAAGGCAAAGGTGATGAAGTCTACACATCTTCGTAGTAAAGTACTGTTTGCTTCACATTGCTGACTAAGCATATGAAACGTCATTAGCACTTTTTTCGTGTATCTCTTTTTATCAATTTGTAAAAATTTCAGTTTTTAGTCAAATACTTTTATTCATCTATCAAATAAACCTTTATTAGTGTATGCTATCTGGAGAGAGCCCATTTCAAGAAATTATTTTGGACACCAAACCCGGAAAAATGTTCAGTGTTCAATTAGGGGTTGTTTTAATGTAAAGTTCAATATTCATCTTTAGAATTCGGTTATTCAGATTAGTCCCCTGATTGTAGAAAAAGATGTGTTTTACATCACAGAGATAAAAAACACAGATTGTGTAATTAAGAGTTGTTTGTCAGGAAATTCAAAGCTGTTAAGAAGCTGCATTAAACATGCTCGTCCATATCTCAGTCCTTCCTTCATTGACATTTCCATGGATTTGACGCTTTTCTGTTTGCCAACTGTTTGTAAATATTTCATGAATGTTGTAAATTAGCCATTAGATTACTCTATTCATGATAACTAGATTGTTTAGGTGAAACTATTTTGGGAAGAAAACCCCCTCCGTTATTAATTGAGGGTTCTGTAATGTCACGCTGGTTTTTAATACGACAAATGGCTATTTCAATTGTGCACAAATCGATAATGTTTTCTACGGTCACACAACTAGTGACAAGTGCCTGTGAAGAGTGACAAGCCAGCAGCCTGAACCACCTGTTTCTACTGTTTAGTGCCGAGCAAAGTAAATAAACTAAAATCAGACTATTTGGTTCATACCACTCCCCTCACAGTATGCTTAATTGTAGGTTGGTCGTACTTGAAAGTAAGGGATAGGTAAGGGAAATGCGTGCCCAGTTTGCTTCTGAACTCAATTATTAAATGTGCACTCATACAGCTTATGATGCCCACGAGCAATGACGGGCATGAGGATAAGTGTATGAGATATGCTGAATAAACAGGGGAGAATTTTCAGTTTCATCGCGTCATTTACAGGTAGACAGGGAAATCTGTGCAGATAGATACGTGCTCCTAAGGTTGTTCCTTGCATGTTTCCTTTGTATTAAGTAATTGAAGTTTAATGCCACCTTTAGTATATAGAATTACATCAGTGCTTCAGTTAATGAGCCCTTGTTACCTTTTCTTATTGATTTGCCAAACATCTCTTTTTTGTTGCTGAGTAATATTGGTCTAGTTGCTGGCTTTCAGCAGCATTGCCATCTGAGCAACATATTCCTTGTTCCAATCTTTAGGTGCGTTCACAGCTACATCAGAGGTAACTTCCATGGCGTGTCGTTGAACATTGTACGTTACTAATTTGTTACACATTTGTTTCGAAGCACATCGCGAAATTCTTATAATTGGCAAATTCATTTATGAATGAGCGATGCTAAAATATTTAGTATATTCTCATTTGATCAGCTACAACAGGCTAATGAAACAGAAGTGACGATTATGAGGATCTTTTATGATAATTGAGATGAATACGAATATCTTCTGTACGAACATTCACGCATACTTGTGGAAGATTACAACTGAATAAATATAATCAAGCAGCCACAACATATGTTAATATGTTCATTATAGTGGCAAACTGTTACTGTTAAACCAGTGTCTAATGCATCCTGATTTATGGCTCGAGGAACAGACCTTAAGACCACAGAAGATGAATGATGCTGGTTCTACCGTTTGAATTTTTAGTTCGCTTACACGACTTTTTTCGGATCCTGTTTCTCCTTACTTGTGTCAAAATAAATGACAACCTTTGTTCTGCAAACCTGGGCTTTTTCAGGCGAACTCATCCTATCTGACATTGGAAGCAAAACAGTTTGTACATAACTGTCTTCCACGTAGGACGATTGAGATAGCTATTTGTCTTGCAAAGTAAACACAGGAAGTCTTCTAGAACATTATTTATAGTTTACTCACATGTAGCTTTCTATTTTTTAGAAGAAATTTCAAAGAGTGAGAGAAATTGATGCTGAAACCTGAAACTTTTTATGTAATTTTTGTCGTATGCGGACTCCGACCGTTACACTAACATAAAGTCAGTTTTTTTTGTTTAACCCTTTGTAACTTAGTTCCCAAAATTATGTGTGACTCGCGGAAATTTTACCTGCGCCATTCAAGACAAGGCGATGGTTACCAAAATTGAAAGGTATTTTTCAGAATTAATAACAAATCAGAAGATGAAATAGCACATCAAAAGCACTCCGTGGAATTCTTTTGTTCTCTCTTTTATTCCGTATGATAGGAATTTCAGGAATTGTCAAATTACTATTATAAATACTTTTTGCACTAAAACGACAATTAAAGTTTATCTCCATGGTAGTGAGACATTATCGTGTAAGATACATTTATGTACCAGTTATTATGTTGTTCACCTAAAATCTCAATTTCCCATAGACCATGTTGAAGGCTATTTTGAGGTCCTAACTGTTATTCATGCAAAGAATTATCTTAATTGGTCAATAATAACACACTGCTTAAGTAAATTATGCCATCGCAAATGTAAGACAAAACAAGTAACGTGGCAAAATACAGAACTAATATGGATTGACGACAAATATTCCAAGGTAAAAGAATGCACAAGTATCGATTTAACATCCGCTAGTCACAGATAAATGTAAATCTACACAACTGGTAGCTCTTCTGCCAATCATACGTGTTTATCTCTTAGCTTGTCTGATGTCTTATGCTGTGAAGTATTCAGCTTTATACAGAAGCTGATCAGTGTTATGGACCTTATTTTCACTTCTTTGCTTTTGCAACACCTTCATTTTACTTTCTGTTTTATATTTGTATTGATACAAGGGGAACGATCCAAATCCCTTTTAACCAAGATTAGCTAGATTTAAGAATATATACTGTGTTAAGCTTGTCCCAACTGTAACAAACATCGTTTGTTCCATTTCTTTATTTTCATCGTTTTATGAACCTTACCATACAAAGCTTTCTGTTTAGGGTAATGAATTATATTATTTACATATAATCAATTTGGGCTTTTCTCAAGGTTTCTGATTCTCTGTTTTCTACATCCCAACTTTAAAAGTAAATTAACAAAAGTTTCCTTTTCGGTTGAGCCGAAAAAATGTTGTCGATTAATAAATACAAAGTGTTCCACATTAAATGTTACTGTATTCTGTCCGCCCACAGGCTTCCCTTGAGAAATAAGTAAGAAATACCAGAGTCATCTTAAATTATTTATCTATTGGCTGCCATTCACCAAATGTCGATTGACTATGATCAATTGTTCTCATCATTACTGTAATTACAACCAAAGTAAAATTTCTCAAATGAATCAGCGTCGCGTATTCCAGTACAACCATTCACACCTGCTTTTTCAGTCAGTATTTGTTTTGATTTTACAAAAAATCTTACTGAAGAACCAAACGTAAAATAGACTGAGGATAACAGAAAGGATGATAATACATGAATATTGCCCAACCTTACCACACAGACGCATGGCTAGACTGACAAAAAGTGATCCAAAAGTAGAATTCTGTAGAATTCTCTGTGCGGGACCTGTGTCAACTGTAGCTCTTTCTAATTTTGTCAGTAGATTTTCCGGAGGGAACTCAACAATCACCACACACAAATCATGAATAGCATTGCCAACGTTATTGTGTTGGAAATAGAATTTTCTGCTTTTGGACACCAATTTCAGTACATAATTGCCCTAATTTCTCAGAGATCTTTGTCTTAACCTGGAATGTATATCACTCAAATGTTGTATTTGTTTTATAAACAATTGCTTGAGATCAAGTTGTGCAGAATTTTGCAATACCGACTCAAAGAGATGATATTGAAAATAATAGTCTTACACACTCTTGCACCTGGTAAAGTAACACTGATTTATGCCAAGAAGGTATGATGCGTTCTTATCTTTAGTGTTCATGCCGCACTGTTCCTGGTCAGTCAGTCTGGAAGACGAACCAGCTGTTCACAAAGTGTTGGTTTCAGGTTTGGATCTTTTTCAGTGGGTAGAATAAACGTTATCTGACAATTCAATCAATCTGACTGTAGAAATCCAGACGCCTTTTCGTTTCCACATTTTACAGCTGACCTTTCGATATCATCATGATTAATGTTTCAAAATCACGAATCATGTCTATGGTAGAACTGGAAGAGAAAACTTAACACAAATCTAAATGTTTTAAACATGGCTCATGCCGAATTTACTCGCATCACATGAAAAAAGTAATTCAAACAAGAGACCGGTTATCGATCCCCACATCATAATGCCCCACAGCGACCCTCTCAGTTATAAAACATTGGAAGGGAAATTTGCACTCATAAACGTAGGAGGCAAACTTACCTACGATTAAACTTTGACGCAAACATAATTGAAGATCTTATCTTTTTGTTCATTAACGTTCGACGAACTATTACAATAAATCTGACTGTATACATGTGACATTTGGTTGCTTTTCAGAATATAATGTATACGCATATATCACTCTGCATGGATGATGTGTTGTGTATATATGTCACGGTGCTAAAGTTCGTGTGTGTGCCTCCGGGGTCCGATAGGCCCGGTAGCGGGAGGGATTACGCGAAATTTTGCGTGACCCGGACCGCATCCAGACCTGTGGAACCCCGGATGGTAGTCTCTAGGCCCGTGCAGGTCTGCGTAAGCAGTGCGCATGTGCCACCCTGTGACATCATGATGGAATGTTTCGGGGATGATGTCATGATGCCTACATCATTTAGTGTAGCTCCTGATGCTATTTAAGCAGTATGTCAGTAGGCTCAGGGGCAGTCAGTCTCAACTGCTCAAAGGGTTAACATCTACCATCATGCACCTTGACCCTGGATCACCATCTCAGCAGGGATGTTTCAATTATAAACTACTAGTTATTCTCTTTTAAACCCGTAGCACCACATGTGACTCCGAGTCCCTTAAGGACCCAGAGATCTTTTAGTTAGTTTGAGTATTCTTAGTGTCAACTGCCGCGTCAAACACCGGTAATGCCTCAAAGTAAGTTGATCCATACGGGATTACCAGCCTAACTCAATAACTCCAAATAGATGACATGGCATGGGGATTTGTGGCCCCCATCCACCACTGTATCTGCCAGCCTACCCGAACATAGTGCAAGATACTGGTGATATATATATATATGTGTGTGTTTTGTTTTTACCTTTAGAGAGACCTATCAAGGGGCCTCTGTCCATTCTGTGCAATAATTAATCAAATAAAAAAGAACGAATAGAACAGTTCTAAACCTTATTTTAATAACTAAAGAGTTATAAAAGCTGGTAATATATTTTTATGAATTAGCATGCTTGATATCGGGCCAATCATGCACACTTACATACTTATGTTATAAAATGGGTTTAAATATTAATGAAGCTCGCTATAATATTTCTAGGTTCATTTATATGAAATCCATAATGACAGAGATAGCACACAATGCATTGTGGATTAAAGGATTTATTATGGTAGAAAAAATGTATTACGAAAATTGATCGGGGCTCATGCGATATTGTAGAGATAAGGAGTACTTTTGCGTGACTATTTAGACAAGAATATACAGAGAGAGAATAAAGATTAAAAACCTTTTCACGCACATTGCATTTTTAAAGAGGTCTATTATGAATCCAAGTTAATCATAATGATGTCAATGTTGTCTTAAGGGCGGCAAAAAGTGTAAACGAAAGATACTATTCATATTGTAGTTTGTGCTTTTACGCAGGTATGTCGACGTTTTGACTGGATGGTCAATCTTTAATGCAGAGCGTTAAAATTTCTTCTGGCAAACACCTAATGCATTTGATTCTGAAGTATACACAGGGGAAATGACCCACGACCCTCAAAACGATTATTTATACCATATTTGAAAGCAATTGCTGCCAATAGTTTTCTTTGATAATTCCGATGTTTTACGCCGGATAGGGCAATCAATAGACACATGCAGTTGGAACCTTTCATTTTCAATCTCGCCCTGGGTCTCAAAGGACTTGCACTGTATATTAGAAGTTTATACCACAGAGATGCAAGCAACAAGAAATTAGAGGATCTATAATTTATGAGAGTTTGTTCCAATTGCACCATTTTAATGTCTTAGGGTCCCAATTTTGCATAAAGGATTAAATTCACAGATGCCAGGTTTCAACTGGTAGTACATTGGATATAGACTTACATACACGCATGCATGTATACTAAATGCATAGATTCAATTACGAAGTAAATAAGTAATTTGAACTATTTGATCAAACTCATCTAATTTTGACCGAAAACATTGGGGATTGAATGATCAGGGGATCGGGATCAGGAAACAGATGCCAGTAATCCTGGAAACATGCATCTGGAATTCACCTATCTGTGCCACAAATTCAGGAAATGCTCGCATAAAGTTCACCTGAGTCCATCACGTAATGGATTATCTCCAATATTCAAAATGACCCCATTTATTTTGAAAAGAAAACATATTCCGCACAAGTGACGTTGGAAATCAAATTAAGAAATTCCTATAAATTTCAGAACGTACAGAACAAAAGAGAAAACACAACAGTTCCATGCTGTGCTTTTGATGTGCTATTGTTCCAAAACTGAATAGAATTTCATGATTTGTATCAGAAAAAAAACCAATTTCACAACTAGCATCTTATTTAAAATGTTTACATTTTCTTGAATAAAGCAGCGACCTGTCAATACTTTTTACCTTTAATTGGTTGCAGTTTCCTAAAGCAAACATTAGAATACTGAATACATGTACATGTATCTATTTGCATATATATCTTTTAATATTTATGTTCTCTTTGAGAACGTGCAACCAACTATACTGCTAATGATATCAATTACATTGATTACTTTTATTAGGGCCCCCTGAGTGGAGTTACTTTATGTACTGTCTAAATTATTTATATTCTGGGTGTTTTAATTAATTAGAGTACAGTTTGCTTGCTTCTGACCTTTCGTAACACATGGGAAATGTGGAAGTCATAATGCATTTCCAGGTTATTTCAGCTTGTTGGTAAAATGAGATTAAATGTTTTAAGACGTTAATACATTCGAAAATCTTAACCCCTGTCTCCGTTTAACCGGGGGTCCTGGCTCCCCCTACCCCTGTTAAAATAGTCGCAATAGATGGCCACTGTGGGGTGGGGGTGCAAGTGTAGCGAGTCTTCGCCCCCCTCCAACAAAATTTCTGAATCTGCTACTGTTTGAAGACTATGCCATAGTGATATCTCTATTACAAGTTGTTACAAGTGAGATTGGTGTTATCGGATTTTACTTGTCCCTGTAGCTTTCGTGTCAAGTATGTTAAGGTGAGAAATTCCGCTTGCAAACAGACATTATTTCCAGACAATCCCTAAATTAATTAAGTTTCACCTGGAAGAGTTTCAATAGTCCTACTCAAAGTAATATTTTTAATTTGCTGTGTATTAGACATGGATATCGAATAAGTCTTAAAATTGTTTTACCTGACATAATATTGATAATTTTTATAATATTGTCGTTGAAAACATATTCCTCAGAAAGGAAACTGGCTTACCTATTTACAAAATTGTTGTTTCTCTTGGCTTTTTCTGATTTCTTTCCACCCAGGAGTCCAACCATTGCCATATCCTTTATCCCGGACATACTCCTTAATTATTTTGAACCTTTTATTCCAAGAGTAAACTAAATGTGGCTATATGGTATTTCCTTCCATGACTAGATATGATTAAAAACTGTTCTTTTAAGACCCATAGTTGATTTTACTTGACCTCTAAATGCTGAGTCAAAGCCAGTTAGACTAAAATGCGTACGGACAGCCCAAGGTTAGAGAAACGCAGGAGCATGTCTAGCACTTTCTGCTTCTTCTCAAGACTTTAGCACCTTAGTATACAGCTTGACCTGGCCAACCAACAGTCAAACAGTCTTCATACAATACAACCTTTCCCTGAGTATTTAAATATTTAACAACGGTGCATTGTGGCAAGCCGTAATTGAATGCAGCTTGAGTTAGCCGAAAATGTAAGAATAGGCATGCCATGAAAGCAAAATGTTCGCCACTGACGGAACATTACTTGGCCGTGAACATCAACAATTGTCCGCCTCTGCCGAATACAAGTGGTTCTTAACAATGCTCCTTTTTGTTAACCTGTAGAATACTCAAACTGTTAGAACATCCTCGGTGGTTGCGACTGGTTGTCTTCGAGCACTTTGTACACTTTTACAAGCACTTTGAGCTTGTCTAAATATTTATTGGTCCGGTTTTATTCTAACTTATCTTCATTCTTGCTTCTGAACTTTATCGCATATTTCTCATCGCACGTTGCAAATATGGGTCCATCTGGAACCATTTCGTCGCGTTGCTTTTATCCTCCGCTAAAGTAGCTTTTTGTTCTGCTTTGTAGTAACATTATTTTATTTAATTATAATCCTCATGAGGTCTATTAAGTACCCGTGCAGAGCAGCTTACTTAGAACACTCTCCTAAAAGCTTTGAAAATATCAATTTACTGAACCTCCAATAATGCTTTAGTGTAAATATTGATTGATTGAGAGTTTTAGTCTTACATCACATCCTGCTCAATGTTTTGATAGCGTATTTATAATTCCTTAATATTTTTCTGTGAAAAGTATTTAAAACTTATCCTCTTGAAATATAACTAAAGCAAAACACGATTAATGAAGCACGGAGCTCTTAGTCCCATTTCTCATATAGTTTGACAGCTTCCACCACCAATCTAAGATCGCTCTGTGACTACTCCACCAGCAGCCTGAGGTGCCATGCGACCAATGGTAGTCTTTGATAATCTTCATGCTTGTGTTGATGGTGATCAATAGACTCACACAAAAGAAAGCCTTTTATTTCCACTTACACTTCAGGCTTCACAGATTTGGTGTCATTGCATGTTGCAACCACTCTGCATTAGAACCGAATTTGTGTTATTTGCAGACCAAGGATACATAAACTATTGTAGCCTTTGAAAACACCTCATTTTAATTGCTTCATTATTGGTAATGAGATTTTGCGAGGAAGCTAGGTTTTCTTTTGCCTTATCAGCGTAAAACACGCTGGCCTCAATTCTTTGTAATTACTTCTTGAGTGCAGAACCATCACTTTCCGAAACCATGCATAAAATCATTTTTATTAGCAATCAAACTAACCAGACAGCGATGTGGCTAAAGTGCTTAGAACTCTCTGTTTCTCAAGCAGATACCTACATTTAATATACAAAGCAACCTGGAGCAGTATAATTTAATTTGTAATAATACAAGCCATGTCATAACTATCCATTTGCCAACAATTGCCACATCCGTAACTGGAAATATTATATATAATACATTTCTTGTTTACATTTAAATGTAGTAAGACTTTGCTCGCTTTGAAACTGAGATTTTTTTTCAAATCAGAGTTTTGTTGCAAGAGGTATCGCACAATTAGTTGTCAATGGCATGGGCGGTAAATAAATTTTGATATTGTCAAATTTGAAGCAAAATGTTTCAAGGAGAAAATTTATCATTTTTAAAACGTTTATCATTTTTGAACAATACGAACGTTACAGGGATCCATGATGGCTTGTTGTGATATAGACACTGTGGAACTCAATCAAGATCTCAAGTAATGAGGTATTTTTATGAGATAATAATGTGGTAAATAAAAAGGCCGCAGTGTTTACCACAGAATATAGGTTATGCTCAATGCAGTTTTATGTTCTGCATTCTGCACCCTTGGGAAATTTAAAAGATTAATGTTGTCATTAATCTTTCAGTAGGTACATTAGTATTGTACAATTCTTTCTATCGTGTCAGAAAATCATTAAAGCTTATTAGAACGAGATGTACAAAATCGGTCACTATTATCCTCTTTTGGCTATAGATTTCCTAAACTAATGCTTACATCGATATTTCCAGTAAACGTAAAACATATAGCAGATTCCTTAGCCGAACCGTCAGTTATGTAAAATATATCATTGCTGTGTTTGTGGCATGTGTATGTTTCTGTAGCAGACTGTACTACATAATCCGAGGTGTCCTATGAGGTTACATATTTAATTACTAAATGTTCCCAACCTAAGGAATTCACAATTAAATCAATGTGGCCTTATGTGTAGACAGTATATGATAGAGTAATCACTAATAAAGTGAAACTTTTACATTTAACAGGAATAAAAATCTCACTGTTTGATCCAGCTAATGACCTGTAAATTTTGATGGTTGATGTTTTCCTGCAACTGTTATGAGCTATATGTATTTCTGGTTTGTAAACTCGCGCCTGTGGGGGTATCCGCTGTTGTTTGGCATTTCAGAGATTAACTTCATAGATTTGTTTTATTTAACAAGTAAACACCTACTATCGTAGCCAGCCCACGTAACATACTTCACTAATAAGTAATTTGGTTGATATATTTTTATAAACTATGTATTTTCATGGTACAAGTGGGTTGGTCTTTATGTAGTTGGGACTTTGAATGTTCTGGTTAAATATGTTAAAGATAAAGTCCCTATGTTTGTCAGTTATATCGAGGAAACATTAAATGTTTACAACATATTTCGTAGCTTTTCCATTGATTTTGAACACAGAGCAAAATTTTCAATACCAATGTTCCTTACATTTACAGTTTAATTTGTATCTTAAAATCGAAAACAAGATTCAAGTTTCGACGTAAGAATCGCCCATGGTAACCTGTGAAGGGAAGACAATATTCTCGTATTGACAGGCGAGAGAAGCTGTTTGTCCACATATTTTAGCTTATTAGTGTCATACCATTAGAATCCCTTTGTCGTGTTTAGAATATGGAATAACTAATCCGCAGTAAATATATCGATTCTAAATACTGGTTTAAAATAAGCTATCTGCATATTGGGGACGTGCAAGGTGCATCAAGAAACAATTTAGCGTTAGCATGGTACAAACCACTATGGGCCGAGTTCGCAAAAAGAGGAGCAGAAATTGCACAAAATAAATTTTGACGTACACACTGATTCACAAGAATTTGTTCCTCCTTATTTGGAAAGATGTCTTTATTTAGTTGGTCTTTCATCCTGTAACGAAGGATGAAATATTCGTTCATGCCTCTTCATTTTCAGAGTAAAAGCGATGGTCCTGTTCTTATGTTTGAGTGAAAGACACATCGTGGGATTCTATTGTTTCCAAAAGAAGCTTTTTTGTAGAGATATTTTATACTATGTATAAAAACAAATACAAACTTATTGTATTCTGAATTGTAAAGACCCTTCCTACAGGCCACGTTTTTGAACGAAAAGTAAATTTAACACTATGTTTACCCAGACGGTCATGTCTAAAGCCCATAAACAAGAAAGGAAACCTCAAATTATAGGTATATATTTTGCTTTGCGTCTCATTAGCCAGTGTGCACTATTTATAGCAAGAAATTAGTCAGCAGGAGATCCTGCTTGGCAGCTGCAACACACACTAATAATTTTACAAAGGAACTCTTCCATCACAGAAATCGTCCTACAGAGAGAGTAACGTAAACTACATAATTCGCAGTTGGGAACTAAATTTAGAAGGAAATATATCTAGCTAGTGTGACCTGTTCAGTCATAGAGGACACAATTCTATTGATTTTGAAGAAGTACGCTTATTACTGTTTTATCAAACGATCGCTTTTATTTTCTTATAGTTTTAATTAGAATAGATTTTCATTGTACAGGTCACCCCACTTAGCTCGAACCCTCAAGGGAACCAAGAAAAAGTTTGAGGTAAACGGAGTTCGAGCTATCAGATAAATGTAGTACTGAGTTAACAGCCAATGTGTATTTTCAAAAGTTCGACCAAAACGGTTGTTCGAGTTAACAGTAGTCGAACTAAGCAGGGAGACCTGTACT
Organism: Haplosyllis anthogorgicola; assembly: GCA_038406195.1. NCBI lineage: Eukaryota > Metazoa > Annelida > Polychaeta > Phyllodocida > Syllidae > Haplosyllis > Haplosyllis anthogorgicola. Next base: position 2,461 of record JBCAUI010510038.1, on the reverse strand, counting down.
CATTTACGCCCTGAATAAAAAATGTAGCAGATTATTAATAATACCTTGATTGCACGTTAGAGGATACATTCCAATTCCTCAGTTGGTATCCAATTAGTCTCCAATGATAATCCATTTAAACTGCCTTCAGCTTTGTCCTCATGACTAATCCACTGGAAGATTAATGGTGGATAATCCATTTTCACATTTCAGATGGATAATAATCCAAGATTACCAGACAGGATCGAGATGTACTCCCTTTGCAACTGTAAAAATCCACGAAATTTAAACCTGAAACCAGGGAAGATTCACTGCTCAGTTTGTACACTCTCCATCCCTCAGACATGGCGTGATAGTTTCGTATGAAATCTTCTTGGTCACGAAAGTCTGGCCAGTCTCTCGCCATCCTGAATTGATAAGAATAAAACCAAGTGATTACTGATGCAAATGTTCGGGTTTTGCTGAATTCAAAATAACTTTAAATAGCAGTAAAACGTATAATCCATGCAAGTACTTATCCACTGAAATGTATACATAGTAAATAAATAAGATTCTTCCAACTAACTCCTACTATGGAAAATGCATATCCAATCACAAAATTCCGGAAGAAGCAAGACCCCTTGTATCAAGACTTTCCAAGGAAATGGTAAAATAATCCCACACGTATTGTTGGTTTTGCAACAAACTGAAGCTAATTATAAACGGTCTAGTCATACAGGCATTTCCTTTTTCTTTGTGGTTTAGGACAATACTTTGGTTGATATAAGCATAGAAATATTAAAGTAGTAATAAATCTGTTTATGTTATTATGCGGGAATTCTCGTCAAATTGATTTATTTATCAAATAGCCTGGTCTGATGCCAGTGTAAGATCGACTCTATTATTGTTTCTAATCGTATTTAGACCCAAATAAAACAAAGTAAATTCATTGGATATGGCACGTGCCAAGCCAACAATTTGATATTTTATTTTCTTTGCGATAAAACGAAGAACATAATTTCTTGCTTTACACACAGATGAACTGACTGCATTTAAATGGCTGATTTTTAATTCTAGAATGTATTGAAATCAAACCTTAAATGGGTCGTGTGCATGACTACTGGCCATATACACGCGCAGACGCTCAAGTCTCGACAGAGCTTAAATAACAGTTTCAGGTTTTCTCAGAAATATCTGTGTTTCGATGGCATGGAATCTGGGTTGTTTGATTTTTGATTGAATAATACACCAAGGTTTTAATGATGAAAATGCAGCTGTAGAGGTGTGTAGAAGCAATTAATAAGTATTAAAAAGTATAAGTATTTCATGACATACATTTAATGTCATGTCTTAACTTAGTCTGTATATGATACATAGTGTGCTTAACTCATCAGGAATGAAATGAAAACGTACATCAACTGTTCAAGTTCCAATTTCAAATATTGATTGCATCAATTACATACAGGTCACCAGACGGAATTTAGTTACAATCAGCTACCAAAGTACAAACGTACTAGCTGTTTGTTCACTGAACCATACCAGTAAGGCTTTTTTTATTTAATTGTTTGGATTACATTAGCCGCCGCACTTTGAATTTGGTATTTCAAAAAAACCCCAAACAACCTCATATGGCAGATGAAACACATTATACACGGCAAAATGCGGCAGTCTTGGAGATGTCAGAAGTCGATCCGTCAGAGGTCGATTGAGAAAAATATTAACTTTATCTATTTTTATGAACAGTTTGGTTTTGTGGAGACCAAGTTCAATTTTTTTTTTTTTTTTTTTCCTGATCGCCGCACTTTGAAAATCCTGACCATGCAATGTAATCCAAATGATTAAAAAAAATAAGCCTAAGCAAGTTAATGCTGGCAGTATTTCGTCCGCATGGCTAATTTGTTATCGACAATAATTTGCGATGTGAAAACTGATATTCCTGCAGGTTTTGCCAGGAACCCGATACCTTTAGTTTGTAGCTATCTTACCCCATAAGGTATTATACTTTGTACCATCTTGAGAAGTAATGGATCACAGTTATTGTGTGGCAAACGTTTATGACAAACTCCAAGTCTGAGCTCTTTTGGATCTTCCTTGAGATACTTTGCACTTCAAAGTACAATAAAAAGTAATTATTAGTCGACAAATATAAGTAGGATTTATTGAGGGGTTCAGATGTAATTTATTCTGTGGTTAAAGAGTTTTGAATAAGAAAACGTTATTACTATGGATATATGGAGATGCTTAAAACAATGATTATACATGAATTATGTAAGTCAGAGTGACTTATATTGTACCCAAAAATAAATTTTAAATTGAAATGACAAGCAGATCTAAAGTTGTCGCAAATAAAGTCGTAAATTGAATCTTTAATTTTACTAGGTGAAACCCGTGCTTCGCACGGTTAGGGAATGCCAGTCCATGTGAAAGTGGGGGGGGTCCATCCCCAGACCTCATCCCCATACATCATTGCCATACTTTATGGCCATAATTCATGCCTATACCT
>JBCAUI010510027.1:0-12637 GCA_038406195.1 Haplosyllis anthogorgicola | reverse complement strand
AGCGGCATTGCAATCTGTGATTGTCTAGTTATTTAATTGTTTGGATTACATTACCCGCTGCACTTTGAATTTGGTATTTCAAAAAAAAAAATCATATGGCAGATGAAAAACATTATGCACGGGAAAATACAACAGTCTTGGAGATGTCGGAAGTCAATCCATTGTAAGTCGATCGAGAAAAATATTTATTTTATTTATTTTTATGAACAGTGGCTTTTTAGAGACCAAGTTCAATTTTTATTTTTATTTTTTTACCGATCGCCGCACTTTGAAAATCCTGACCATGCAATGTAATCCAAATGATTAAAAAAATAAGCCTTAGTGATGGTGACAACGTTCCGTGAAAACCGCGAGGGATCTTCGGGTTTGACTGTTTTCCAGAAGTATTTACTGTGGTTTACCGTGAAATAGCTTTTAGCTACATAAACTAAGAAACGCCATCGTCATTCGTTATTCGGACGTAATGAAATAAAAAGTATTTGACACTGAATTGTGATAGAAGAGGTGGATAAATGAAAGATAGAAAGAGGCGGGGGCAGAGGAAAGAAAGGGACACCTGAAAATTATTTTGTATATTTTATTTTTCCGTTTACAGTACTTATAGACATCACATTAAGAGTCCCGTTTTCATAACATAAACGCCTGCAAGTCCAGATAAGCCATTTACCTCTAAAGCAGCCTCATTTAGCGTTTTCATACTAAGTGGCTTAGGAAACCAATGAAACGCCAACTTGTAAAACGTCTTAACCAAACACATAAACGCCAGATTAAGTTTAAATTGCTTATTCGGACAAGCATTTATAGTCACGGAAACCGGCTTGTAGGTACACGAATGTTAATTGCTTTATTTGTTCAGTAATAATGATTTAATACCACAACGTCGTGCTTTCAATGTTACCTCATAAAATATGGTGCCACATATTGGTAAATATCCCCTTTAAGCGCTAAACGACTGAGAACATGTTGATTAGATAACGATACTATAGTGCAGGCCTATAAAATCGAAAGTTAAATTACAACAGATTTTCAATTTTCACGGGTGCTGGCATTATTTGAAATAATGTATAGAAATATCAATTGATAAGCTTCACAAATACGCCAAAATAAAGGACCGCGTGTCCTTATTGGCGGTTTAAATCATCAAGAAAAATTAAGGAAACTATGGATTTTAGTATCATTATTGCAAACCAATGCCTTGCATGCAATGTTGAATACCAATGGCAAGTGATATAGTGACTAGCATCAAACCTTAACCGCAATTGGTGTTTTCAGGCAACTGTATCAATTGTTTGAGAATACTCTTCCTTTGACTTTCTTCCACTAAAAATTTCACCCAAGGTCTTTCGAAATCTTTTATAAAACAAACAATACAGATAGAAATTAATGGACGAGTTCAAGACCAGAAGGCTTTCTTTAATTCCTGCGTAGTACTTATAAGTAATCGGATCAATTTTGAACTCCCCGGCACCGATAATACCTGCGACGAAATCGGGAAGTTCGCAAATAAGGAAAGTGGTTATGATGATAACCATCATGAGGTTAACATTAGTATTAGATGCTGATTGTTTGGTTGGTTGACTTGTCATACTGGCTCTCATACGCTGAGCTTTCTTTAATGTGGTGATCAGTTTTGTATTAAATATTATAAGTAGACTGAAAGGAATTATAAACAAGAAAATAAATGTGAGGCTGATGTGGTAAATTTTTCGGTACAGTTCGGGGTCCCACAAGTTGCTGTTGAATGCGACATGCGATACGAAAGTTGATGTCGAATTGTTTTCTTCCTCAGGAAATCCTACTTGATAATAGTGCGGCCATCGTGGTGCGTTAAATAGTATCGCCGAAATGGCAACGACAACAACGGCCTTTTTGGCATTAGTAGGCGTACATAGTATGCCTGACTTTAAGGGTTGTGACACAATGATGTATCGATCAAGGGCTATAAGTACCACCATCCAAACTGTAGCCGTTTGTGAGGTCCAACCAAAGGGCAGCACGAACGCAATGAAATATGGGGAAGCGTCGTGGTAATCTTTGAGATCCCCCGTGAACGGATAGACAGATCGCAGTACAACATATAAGACAACATAGACCAAGAAACAACTGTCGAAGACTGCCAACGCCTGCAGCAGTACAGTGTTTGATGTCTTGATTCGGTCCTTTTGTAGCACAATGATCGTCATTATGTTTCCAAAGTAGCCGAACAGGCAGAACGCACCATTAATGCATACGTTTATGATAAAACTGTAGAGTTTCAGAGTTTCGCTGACTGAATCGTCATTTCTGATCACCGTGGTGTCTATGTTTGACGAATTTAAGATGCTGATGTTTTCCGATGTCGATAGCAAATTTTCCATCTCATCACATGCAGTAAGATCCGTGTAAATAATAAAACCGAACTGCTTCCTTGATCCAATCTACAAAATTAGAAAAAGACTTAAAACAAAAGAAATACAACCACTCCTGTCTGTCTGACTACAATGGCAAGGTACCCAGTAAAAAGCCTGAAGATAAATTTTTGAAACCTACTGAACTCATCAGTGTGTTCTTGTTAATTATTCACGTAATGGTGTTTATTCAATGTTTTAGGATACATTGCAGTAGACAGTTTAATTTTTGTGCTTTTACAGATGAAAATTTCAATTCTTTTCCCTTTATTTCTCAAAGTGTAAAGCACTTGCATTTGAACATGGAGATGATGTCTTGTTAATTGATGGTGGTCGCAACTGAAAAATGTGATGTACAAACCTTATTGTAAACACTGCAGTTATTGAAATATGTTCATCTTCTCGGTCCACCTATTGAAAGCAGAACATACTGGCATTGATGTATGTCAACCAAATGTGTAACTCTCAAATTTAACGATAAAATAAATTGATACAATCCGAAAGATGGCCATTTTCATTTTGAATGGGTCCTTAAAATGAGCACAACATTTACTTGCTCCTTTCAGACTGCAGTATGAAGGTTAAGCTGTCTCTCGTGTGCATGTTTGGAATGCTGACTTGACAAGCGATCTTGTTTAAACAACAAAACAGAACGGGAAAGAACAGAATCTTAGTAAAATCGACGTTATTTGGAAATAAGAATCAATTTGAAGGAATTGTTTTCACCAGATAAGACCTTCTTGCAACCAGCTCAACGAAGAAAACGTAAAACAGAATGAATGTTCAATGACAAGTCAGTCTATTTTCTGAATTTATCGGATTCTCCACTTGTACAGAAATATTTCACTGATGCCCATTTGTATATATCATCGATAGTCTGTGTACCAAGACCAATGTTAAATTAGATAAATTGTTGATAAAATGTGACTTTTGTCCGGTCCATTAGGCCAACACACATTGCATTAGAGAAACACTTTACTGCTTACTTTTGCAAGGAAATTCTGTAAGAGTCTTCCATGCAGGGGTCAATTGTAGGTTTGGCGCGCCTAGCCTGTTATCTAACCCAACAAAACCCAACAGAAGCATCTCGGCGAAAAGTTAAAACTTCAAACATGATTACCAGTAGTTAAAACACGATCTGTATGGAAAGTAACGAAATTTATCCTACCGATTACATGTAGAAAGATCCTGTTTAGAAACACAATACTTTTTATCCTAACGTAGCCTAACTTCCAGTAGTTTATCGTTCAGTTGTGTATGAACTTTCCACTTGGTGAGCGCCTTCAAACGTTGGAACTTTCATCAACAGCTTCAGCTCAATTTACTCTGGGCTGCTCGAAAGTTGAAACCTACTGACTCAATGAAAAATTCCGGTATCATATGTAAGGGACAATATTGGAATAAGCCCATTGGCCGGAGTCAACACGTTTCTGACCAATTATAAGATCTTTTGGACAATCCTTGTGTCTGTATCAATATTTACGCTGGAATCGCATTCTGAAACTGCTCATGTTTCAGCTTTCTTGCAAGGCTACACGGTAATTCATTCATGTCTGGAGATCTTTTCAACAGAAGTTAATTTGCTGAGCAAATGTGTTTTTAATTGCCATTTATTTGTGTTTCTGGATCCTGATATTCACCTGGCATGTTACTTTAGTTTACTGCGTAGAAAACGTTTCTTGCTTTTGTGTGTCCCCGCGAATGTCTGCCTGTCTGGTATGCCAATCTTGCGAACTTTATATGTGCACCACTGAAATTATGTCTATCGAAAGGCAAAACTTTCACTGTACGCCGGGGTGACCGATTGCAAAAGCGAACATATGATCTGGAACTTAGAAGTTTTTTGGTCATGTGATTCAAATGTCAATATTGTGTATAAATAATAAGTGCTCAAAGTACACGATCCTGTTGTCCCACTTACGTTGCTCATCGCCTCAGCACAGAAACACGGTCCTTGATTTTAGTGACTTCTTCCGGTAGCCTAATATCCGTGTTTCCCAGAAAGATGTTAGAAATAAGATTTCGGGCAACAGATATATCTAGCTTGGCTTTAGGTTGGTTTGTTGTGGTATTATGTTTGTTTGTCTGTTTATTTTATTTTGATTTATTTTGGTGAGTCCATTAGATTTATGTGATGGGACGCCAAAACTGGAAAAAGCTCAAAATTGAAAGGTGAGATGCATCACGGGAAGAGTGACAGACACCCTCCGCTAGGATCAGGTGCATGGTATGGCACATCAGGCGGACCTCTGTGCCAAGTTCAGGTCGGTTAGTAGATGCGGCACTTCGCTGTCATGACCTTTCTGTCAGGCTGGCTGACAGACCCCCCCCCCCCCCACCAAATACCCAAAGATGAAGTGAGCTGGGTGCATGATGAGACACTTTCCTGGCATAAACTGTTAGGTGTGTGTTTACAAGACTGACAGTGGACTGATTTGCGCCCCCATCATCATTGTCCTGCGTTCTTGGCATTGTCTGTGCACACTCTAAACACACTATTGATCATAGAGACTTCAGATCTTAAACACAAATGTACCTATGTCCCTTCTCAAAGCCTAGCAAAAATTGTGTTGTTGTGACCTTTATTTGCAAATTGGCAGCCATATTTGTTATATTTCTTTGAACCTTACGCATGGACATACAGTTAATCACACAGACTTCATATTTGGCAAGCTTATGCACCTTCATATCCTCTTTATGTCATGTAGAAATTATATTGATACCATTTATAATTTCAGTTTTGCAGCCATATGTGTGATTTTACACAGATCTCATCTAAAGATTTGATCTTAGACCCTTTTTTTTTTATTCATATGATATTGTGATCTATGTTATCTTTGTTTTTTGATAATGCCAAATGAGCTCAGGTCCATCTAGACCTATTTTGGCTCATTTGGCATATATGCCAAAGAGCCTATAGAATCATGATTTGTCTGTCATTGTCATTGTTGTTGTTGTCATCGTTGTTGGCATTGGTGTCGGCATCTGTGCACACCCACCCTAAGCACACTATTGATCATAGAGACTTCATATTTCACACACATATGCACCTATGACCCCCATGAATGCCCAGCAAATATTATGTTGCTGTAACCATTATTCTCAAATTGGCAGCCATATTTGTATTTTTCTTTGATCCCAGCTCCTTGACATGCATTTGATGGAACAAACTTCATATTTGACAGTCTTATGCACCTATGTACCCTCTTTATATTTCTTGTAAAAAGTTACCACATATATTTTCAGTGTATCAGCCATATTTGTGTTGTTTTTCATAGATCACATATTTGAGATTTGATCTTACTTAGATACTTTATTTGTACTCGTGACTTAGATTGTCATAGTTTTTTGATAATGCCAAATGAGCTCAGGTCCATCTGGACCTATTTTTTAAGATAACTTTCATAAAAATACATCAATCAGTGCAAAATTACACATACACGATGTGCGAACTCTGCCTTAATAGTCTATGATGTTGCATCTGACAAGGATTGATGAAAAAATCTCATTGAAACGTATTGAAAATCATCCTTCATGCAGTTTTTTTCTAAATTTGCATGCGATTGAGGTGTGGTACTAGTAACTTATATAAAAGTTTTGTGAATAAATTCCTCATGTAAAAAGTTATCCCCAAAAACCACCCCGTACAAAACTTTTGATATGGATTATACGATCTCGTTTGTGTCTTTTTGAGTACAATGAAAGAGAAACGTGTCCCTTTACAAAAACACTTTCAAAGCACGGTGCTGTTGTTGGCATATATGTAGAAATAGAGGTGTCAGGTGTTAGAATTAAATCATAATAGTATCACTCAGGTTATACAACTAATGTTGGTTGTTGAACACGAAAAACGTAAAATGGCTGAAATCTGGATTCTGATAACAAGAAAATCTCGCAGGGTAAAGCGTGAACATGGCACCCACTCGGATTCTTTCGCAATAGAGCCAAGTTGGTTATGAGGATGTTTCTTTTTGGGAAAATACTGGCAATTTACATCCTTTTCCATAAAACCCCCGCCTGCTGCTGATATTTTAGATGAATTTCCCAAATGAATAGGATAAAGGAAGGACAGCAAAATGTGTTTGTCTAAATCATTAGTCGCCAAACATTATGGCTGACTATAGCACAATCCACTTTCACGAACATGATTCTGAAATGTAAAAACATAACTTTTTACTAATTTGTCACAATTTGTGTTGTAAATGTAATGATCACCAGTGTTTCTATAATATAAGTATTTCGTTTTGTTAATAAGGCACTGGCTTCAATTCCACAAGTGAAAGAATGTGCGTATTGTTATTGTCCGAGATGATATTGTTCTGTGGTAAGAATAGGTTCATTAGTGAAGTGTACACACCAAATAGGCAAAGTAATGGTGATTATGCCGTTTATTAATTAGAGTAGGTGATCATTCATTAGCCATCAAAGGAATATACGACTATAATTAGTAGGGGGTCAGACGCACTGGGACTTGTAAACTATGAGTATTTCAATGGACGAGTGAACATAATGTGATTGTGGCGGTGAATCTCGGCTTGATCTGCTGGGTGAACACGAACATGGCCCCAAAGCAAACACGCACTTCTGATGCTGACTGCAATGCCAAGCCAAACCTTCACTACTTGAGACTTCTGCGGTTGTCGACACCAGAATGTTTTTCTTGTAGTTATCATTGGGAGGCCATACATACGCAAAAGGAAATTTTGGAGGTACATTCCGTCTTGTGTTTTGGTGTGGTTCAAAACTCAACACGCATGGCATCTGCATGTGTATCATTCAACAATAAAGTGGCAACGGTTTTGAGCCATACAGGCATATAATCTAAACCTTACTCACATAAATGAATATATATGGCTTTCTTTGACTGACTGATAATTGTACACATCTATGCAGACGTGAATGGCATGGAGCGACAGTCGACGTTGCAAAGACTTCCCCGTTCCTGTGGGAACTTTTGCAACTTACTTGCTGAATACAATAAAAAGCTCCATTCTGTCTCCCTTGTTTGAGTGGATGTAATTCAGATTCCATGAATGATTGTATTCATATTCAGTAATGAATACATGGCTCCACGATACTAAAGTGTACTATTCTGATCACCATGCGGTCTACAGGTCACTGGTGGACCGACCACCTCTTAGATATTTGTCGGGCAAATACGATGATGTGACAATGAAAATGCGAAGCAAAACATGATGAGAACTGTATTCCCGATACATACAAAGAAGCCATACCACATTCGTTTAGTTTTTCGGCGTGTTTTAAAATCCTTGCTCATATCCCCTATTTATCCTGCGCTACATACATGACCAGAAATGACCAGTCTAACCCTCCTCCCAAAAATCTAGCGCGGATTCCATTGTGGGGGTTCCGAGCTATGCTGGATCATAAGTCTAACCCTCCTCCCAGAAAGTATATCCATTATAACACATGCCTGCAGTGTGCCTCTCCTTCACATGGTGCCCAGTCACAATTTTACACCTTTGTAATGTGGCGAATTTATCAGCCATGACGATAGAATCTCCAACTTCCAAGTAATTCCGGTGTGACCAGAATTCGATGTGTACTTTCTCCCACCCGTTGTACGATACCTGTAACATGTTCATTGATAAATTTAATTGATTTAATCCATTTACCTTTTTGTATGTTTTTCGAGATTTACATAAGACAACCATTGCCGCCTCCCTTCCCCACCCTAGGGCTGAATTTTTTTCATTTTCATGTAGTTTTTGCTGACAATTCCCCAAATTCCTCAAAGCATGATAAACAAAAGTTTTCATAGTAACTTTATGAGTCTTGTAAGTATGGCCCTTTAGTTACCGTAAATTTCCAAATCATGTGATTGACATACTTTTAGGTGTGCTTGGTTGCTACAACACAGGGAAAATAGGGATTTTGACTATCAGTTTTTTTCCATACAGGGAAAACGCAAGGAACTGAAAAAAGGGGATGCGATACAAGTAGGCCATGCGCCATGATTTGGACATACAGTGTATCTGCTTGATCAAATTAAGAGCTAAACATCATTTTATCGCATGCTCTACTTGTTACGCCGCCCGTCCGTCGATCACAGTACTAAACTGATCAGCTTTTGATAAGTATTACATGAGCAGCACCATATAATCTTACCGACTCCGCGCGATTCACCTCAGTATCAGTAGGAGATGTTAGTGATGTTTTGTTGGACCAGGGTCCATTTATGGGGGCCACTGATTGCCCCTGTTTTGAACTTAGTGTGACCTTCCCCATGTGTTTTAATGCCAAGGGGATCTCTCAACTGCACTCTTTCTTGCCAGAATGCGGTGATTCCAAAGGTCACATCTGGTGCTACACCTGCCTTTTCCACTAAGAAGGGTGTAGAGTACACATGCACAGCATGGCTGGCTGAGCTCCTCTCACATGCATCAGCCGGGATTTGAGCTTCCGACGCAGTGGTGAGCTGCACAGTGAGGCGTGACTAAGTCTAACGAGCTAACCAACTGTTAGTGATGTTGAGATTTGAGAGTGTGTATGGGTAGCAAATGAATAAAGAAAATTAGATTAAATGATACATAATGTAACGGTGGGAAGATTAGTTTCGCGCACCGAAATTATAAATCGCTACCCACAAGCGCGAGATATCCTTGAAAATCTTTGCTTTCTTGGAAACGGTACATTGTACCAAGCTTATGGATACTTAGGACACCCATAATGGCATTGTTCCATAGGCGACTAGGTTAAATGTAAATAAACGATGTCCAGGCAACACCTGGTTGATTCAAGACGCTAACTAAATGATAAAGTCAACCAGCTTGTTGATAAACCTGAAGGAGATGTAAGATTACGCTGTCAAGAGTATCTTGTTTCCTTCTTCACCGAGGTTCTGGTGCCATGCGAGTAATGTTCTGTACCATTAGTTATTGACATCAGTGTAATGACGAAAACAGTGGGCCAAGAACAGCGAAAAACACCGATAAATATACAGGTGAAGGAATCCCGGTCCACGGTCTGCTGTAAGATCATATATCAAAGGAACAACGTTATGTTCGATGCTGAAACTATTGTTTGTCGCAAAATACCTAAGAATCGACGAATACGGTAAATAACCCGTAGGACATCACGAACTCCCGTTTCTTTACTCTTGGTCCAAAGCGTTGGGTGTCATTTTGGTAGACTTTGAAACCGTGACAAGAACTAGATTTTAAACGACAAGGTCAATAATGTGCATCAATTAATAAGGCAAATAAGTAGAGTAATGATGTAAGTTTCAGTACTCTGCATGTTGCCCCTTTTGGTGAGGGCGGTCGAAAAGGTCAACAACGGTGTTTGTCTTGACCGGTCGAGATGGATTGACCTACATAAAAAGCTGGCTGCACGTGCAATCCTTACCAGTAAAGGTTGACTGACAGTCTATATTTCACAGAAAAGGCCCGTTACAGATTACATGCTGCTGTGATAAACTGACCTACATCAGGCCTCTTTATCAGGTGGCTTTTTGAAGTGAAGGTAGCCACCATGGCATGACCAGCACCCAGAGTCCAACCATGCTGAATTCCCACTCTGACCCTGCTCAACACATGAGGAGTTACCTGGTTCCCTGAAGTGAAGGTAATTGCAGATGCACTTATGTGGTCAGGCGGAAGGAAACAGGTTCCCCTGACAGAAACAGATTCACATCTCTGTGCAGATATTGGGAAATGTACAAAATTAATTTTAGTTAATAATAATAACTAAAATTAATTTAAAATTAATTGCTTGGCCATTTGTGGTTTGTATTTCATCGTTGTCTGGGGGATATATGGGGGTGTCTATTGGTGTCCTCCCTACCAAGTACAAAGTTTGCTGAGTGCTTATTTTCCAAATTATTATGCAAAGATTCCATTTTTTGATGGTCTTGAGTAAATTTGGTGTTTTTATGCCATTGCTTGGCATTTGTAGTTTGTATTTGATAATTGCCTGGGGATATATAGGGATGTCTATGGGTATCCTCCCTACTGAGTACAAAGTTTGCCAATCTCTTATGAGTACATGAGTACAGTTCAGCTGTCTACATAAATGGTCTTGAAAGGAGGAACAAGAACACCGAAATCACCCCTTTCAAGACCATTAAAAATGGAATCTTTTCATAATAATTCAGAAAACAAGCAATCGACAAACTTCGTACTTAGTAGGGAGTACACCCATAGACATCCCCATATATCCCCAGTTTACTTTATACTAATTATTGAACTCCGTGTGGCTTTGACTTTTTGATTACATGGTTACTAGAATGGATCAATTTTCTTATAATTGCCTTCTTTCAAGACCAAACTCCTTTCAAGACCATCCAAAACTGGAATCTTTGCATAATAATTCAGAAAATAAGCAGTCAGCATACTTTGTACTTGGTAGGGACGACACCCATAGACACCCCAATAATATTATCCCCAGACAACGATAAAATACAAACCAAAACAGCCAAGCAATGACATAAAAACACTAAATTTACTCCTTTCAAGACCATTCAAAAATGGAATCTTTACATAATAATTCGGAAAATAAGAGATTGGCAAACTTTGTACTCGGTAGGGAGGATACCCATAGACATCCCTATATATCCCCAGGCAATGATCAAATACAAACTACAAATGCCAAGCAATGGCATAAAAACACCAAATTTACTCAAGAACATCAAAAATGGAATCTTTGCATAATTTGGAAAATAAGCACTCAGCAAACTTCATACTCAGTAGGGAGGACACTAATAGACACCCCTATATATCACCAGACAATGATAAAATACGAGTCACAAATGGCCAAATAATAATAATAATAATAATAATAATAATAATAATCACATTCAATATTATTATTTTTATTATTATTATTATTATTATTATTATTATTATTATTATTATTATTATAATAATAATTATTATTATTATTAACTAAAATTAATTTTGTACATTTCCCAATACCTGCACAGAGATTGAAGCTGTTTCTGTCAGGGAAACCTGTTTCCTTCCACCTGACCACATAAGTGCATCTGCAATTACCTTCACTTCAGGGAGCCACATAACTCCTCACATGTTGAGCATGGTGAGAGTGGGAATTCAGTGTTGTTTGACTCGGGTTGCTGGTGGTCATGCCGTGGCGGCTACCTTTGCTTCACAGAGCCACCAGATAAGGAGAGCTGCTGCCGGGGACTTAAGGGAGATTGGCTGGGGACAGATGTAAACTGATAGATAAGGCAGTAGGCCCATTTTTAATGGGGGCATGCAATCTGTACTGGCCAATGAGAAGGTACAGACTGCGTGCCCTGGGTATCCTTACCAGTAAGGGTTGCACGTGCAGTGAGATTTCTTGTAGGTCAATCGATGCTGGCACAGCGGCATCCCGCATGCCAGGGCATATCTCGATTTTGTTTCCTGTAAGTTTGCTCTTATTGTTTTGTAAAATTGAACCAACCTCGTGAGACATTTGACATTGACATCACAGTGGACCAGCTTGTAACGTAAATAAACGTATTGTGATATGAATCGCCAGACATCAATGTTTAGACGAGCATAACCCATCACTGTTGGGTTGATTTTTATCATTTTGATCTGGTAAAATAAACTCGACTTTATCAAAAACTCGAGGCAACGAGGTGTCCAGATAGGAGCACTGACCCTCATGCCTCCCCCCTACCCCTACTAACTTTTGACACTGAGTCAAATCTGCTGAAAATGCATTATCCCCAGTCCGGGTTGGGGGGGGTCCTGGTCAACTTTTAGCAATGGCGGCAGAGAACACAAATGTAGATTTCGTCCAATACATAGACCCTCCTGCTGAGGCATGAGGGTATATCAAGTTCAAAGTACACTTGTCCCCGGATATACGATATTTTTGGTGCGGGAAAATAGCATCGATATAAGCGGGATATCAATATAAGTGTTACCGTGTAACATATTGGTTATTATTTTGGGTATTTTTCCAGTTATTTTGTTTCAGTTATTTCACGGATATGTTCAAGGATTATTTATTAATTTTTTGATTTGATCACAACTTTATACAGACTTGGATTTATGACATAATTGAGAGATCCAATGTTACATGAATGGACGCTCTTCTTCAGTTATTCCTCATTTGTCTGTAAACAGTTGTGTCAAAATCCATTTAATATTGAATACTCCTTATGGGTATTTGCCAAATAACCAATAATACCCAAAAGGGCCCCAGGTACTGGCTGGTAAGGTCAGAGAGTTACAGTGGGAGTTGCCTAGCAACTGCCCAGCTAGCACAAAGGACAC
>JBCAUI010510016.1:0-12637 GCA_038406195.1 Haplosyllis anthogorgicola | reverse complement strand
AATAACTGAACATAACCCTTAACGCATCAATTTCTTGGAACTTAACGCATGTGTGCATTATGGGATGTGCGTTAAAGTTTATGAAAACAATCTTTGTTTTGTAGGTGAAAAGCATATACGGGACAGTCACATACCGGATGAAGCGCCCTACAAGTGTTTGATCTGTCAGTACAGTGATGACGCGGGGCTGTATTTGTACGATGACGCCGAGTCTTTAGTGAAACATCTTACTAGTCATGTCGCTTTGGTAAGTCATGTTCAAACTTTGAAAGATTTCGAAATATTCAGCACCAAAATGGTTTGTTTGGTACAAAGAGAATAAACCATTTAATGACAAGCCAATATATTTTAGTACAGTATGACCTGTCTTGAGTGCACCCTACTTTGTAACCACCAAAATGCCGTCCAAGACAGTTAAATAAACACAATATTAAAGTTTCATCTCAGGGTAAAACTGCCTTAAGAAGCACAAAAATGCCCAAGACAGGTGCTGCTTAAGACAGGTTCTACTGTACCTCGTTTCAACGACATCTGTTTTGAGCAACACACAACCTTGAACAACCATTTTCATTGAAAACGAAAGGGAGTAGAACAATTTCAGCAACCTGCTCTCTGGTGGCACCCAGCTTTTTACAACACTTTTTGTGAAAAGTCGGTTGTTCAAAACAAGTTCTACCGTTTCAGTCAAACTGAAACGTTTACCTGTGCATATTGTAAGTGTGTGTTTAGGGTGCTCACGCAGGGATTCTCTTAAGCTTTCAAAAGCACTGGTCCATCCGGTCCAGTACGTTTTAACTTTCGCTAGTCCGGATCCAATTCAACTGGTTCGGTTGAGAAGAATATGCAGAAATCCTTCCAAAAATTGTTCATAGATAATTGATAAAAATGTTTGGGGGTTGATCCGGACTAGTGAGACCTAAAATTGACTAGTCCGTAACCAAAATCAGGTAGTCATGGACTAACGGACTAACGCTAAGGGAATCCCTGCTCATGTTTAAATTTATATTCAAGTGCACGTGCAGTCAGAGTCACCGACTCTTCATTCCTGGGTAAAAGTCTAATATTATTAGCTTTTTGTTATCCTGTATTTGCAGGTCGAAAATACGCCATCATTTTCAGCACAGAAGCTTCCAAGTAATGCGCAGGATCAGTCTAGCACATTCCCATACAAGTGTCTTCTCTGTCATAAGCGTCTACCAGATATTAAAGCAGGTTAGTTGCAAAATATGTTTATCATACAAGTGGAACTGATGTTAACAAATTTGTACTTTTTCCTTCACACTTTTTGTTTTAATTTTGATGAGCTGAGTTCCATTTTAATGAGTCACTGGTGCCTTATGTTTCGGACTTGGAGTGAATCTTCCCATGGGTTTCAAAGCCAAGGTAGATCTGTTGCTTGGATGCTTACTCACTTGAGTGCTATGATCTCCAGAGTCATTTCAGATTGGCACCTGCTTTCTGCTCAGTATTTTCCTATATTATATCATTTGTTGTCACTTATGCACAGAAATGAATTTTTAATTATCTGTTATTGTTGCAGGTATCTCCCACATGAGGTCGGATCATCTGCCAGAATCAGCCAGTTCTCTGTACTGTTGCACCATATGTCAGTACACGGACCTGAAGCACCCGGGCAAGTACGAATATACAGATCCGGAGAACTTCGTAGAGCATCTGCTGATACATCTAGTCAAAGTATGCGCATCATTTCATTCGCAAATTCTGTAGCAGCTGAAAATTATGTCAAATATCTCAGGGATACCACTTCTCCTGTTTTAAGGGGAATTCCGGTTTTTAGACATAGAATTTATATTTTTTCCGATTTATTTATTACTAAGAGTAATAAATTTGTGACTTTTAGCTAACATTTTACTAAATCTTCATAGCTTTCGGTTTTCTGAGAGTACTTTGTTGTATCTATGTAATGCTAGTACACATTTTAACAGATACGAAATTAAATACTTCCAATTTCACATCACCGCAGCAATATCTTTGCGGTAGCACAGTGTGATGGATTATCTGCAAATGGCCTTTTACAATTGTTACCCTGCTGAATTTGACGGTGCTGTCGCACAATATGTTTGCACATTTCGGTCATTCATGAGACGTAAACTTTTTGTAGGCAAAATGTAATGTGAGCCAACCTAGTCCGACATCCCAACAGAACTGTGTCAAGGAGGAAATGAGCCATGTGACACAAAACGGCGCTTGTGAAATCAGCCCAGCAGATGAAGCAAGGCCAGCGCAGTCCATTAAAATGATGAAAACTGTGAAAACTATGGTCAAAACTCAACGTGGTGTAAAAACTAAGGCCTTGATGAGAAGCAAATTGCAAGAAAAGGCCATGGCTAAAAAGCAAGCCTTAAAACAAGAGAAACAGTTAACAAAACCTGTGGTTAGTGCAAAGCAAACTGGAAAGTGGAAGCAAGTTCCAAAACAGGCACCAAAATCTGTGGAAATCCCCAAGCAGTTTAAGGGGTTATCAGGTGTAGCACCGACCCCAAAACGGGATAGACACTTCACAAATGCCTTCATGAATGATAGTATAGAAGACTTACAAGCAGCAATTGACCCATTTGAATTTACTGACAAAGAGTTTGATACTTGTTTTATACTAGACCACGTGATGCGTCTGACCAATGAGGATGAAGCAGCAGATGATGATATACCCCTCTCTGAGTTAGCCAATCAGGAGAAGCCAAAAGGTCGTAGTTACATGAAGGCAGTAAATTTCCAAACACAAAAAGTTGTAAAACGTGCAGCACAAACGAAACATAAAGCAGCAAAGCAGGATATTGTGACAATGGCAAAGCCACAGAGCAAGACAGCAGGAGAGAATATTTCTCAGGCTAAAACAAAGAGTGAAAAGCTCACAAATGTTAAGAATATACCTCACAAAACAGACGCAAAAACAAAAGTGATAAAGAAACGCCTTAACCGAAAAACAGTAGAATTGGAGAAGGATATCTTGCCAAATAATGAAAAATTTGTGAATGCAGAAACGAATCTTGCTGTACTACAAAATAAAAAAGACAAAATAAAAAAGGAACCAACAAACAGGGATGGTAAATTACCTCAACAAGTACACAAGCAAAAAATTAAAGTAAAGCAAAATGAACCAGAGAAAAAACTCAAAGAAAAACTACAAAAACAAGGGACGAGACTTACTAAAAGGAAAGGCTGGAAAGACACTGATCCCCCAGCCAAGAGAAGAAAAACAAGATTGTCAAAGAAATTGGCCAAAGAGGCAAAGAAAACGAAGACAAAACACGAAGGTCCATCAAAGAAAACTATTCTGAGTTCCAAGGATATGCTGGATATTCTAGAAGATGTGAAAAATGAAAGCAAGATGAAGAAAAAGAAGAAGAATAAAAAGATGAAAAATGGTCAAGTGGAGAAAGAGGAAAAAGTGAAAAGCGAAATTGGTGGTAAACGAAAGGGAACAGTGGCAGCTGATGATAAGAACGTTCCCTGTAAGAAAAGAAAAGTTGTGAAAAGGGCACACAAATCGCAGGAAAAGGAAGAAAAAGATTCTGTTGCAGAAACAATTGACCAGGTGGCCAGAGGTAAAGTGGAAAAAACCCGAAGGCCCAGAGTGCCAGTACCAGTACCAGTACCAGTTAAAAGTGCAAATATGAAGCTCAAAATCCGGTTAAAGGGAAAAGCGAACACTATTGGTGCAACTAAGAAAACGGCAATTAAAAGGATTTTTATAAAGAAAAACGCAGCCAAGGGAAGGGCTCGGGCAAAACTGAAAAAGGAAAGTAAGCAAAATAAACCCAGGCAAACAAAGGCAAAGCAAGCAGTTAGTAAGACCACAAAAGCAGAAACAGTTGCTGACAAAAAGAGTACTATTCTGGAAAACATACAAGAACCGGATACAGCCGAGAAAAATGAAAGTACTGTGCAAAATGAAGTGAAGAGAAATCCCAAGATCAAAACCACGGATGAAGTTAAGAAGCACATGAAGAAGGGCAATAAACTCAAGTCCCCGCCTGTTTATGATGACGGCTTCAGGGATGCGAAGCTCAAGCTCTCCGTGTCCCCAAAGAAGGACGATCGATTAGCCAAACTGATTGCATCCGTCGCTAAATCGTTACACATGGAGGTAAGAGTTGTCTTCGTTGTTTATTGCTGGGTATAAGTAACAGTGCATTTTCGCAACCGTAAACACTCACGCAAATAAGGCGTTTAAGCTTTCCCGGTGTTTATGTCGTAGGTTAAGCCACTGATGTAAATGCAAAAAGTGGTGTTTACATCAGTGAAACAAGCATTTAAGCTTTTGAAAATACACTGGTGTGTAATGCTGTTTTATATTTGCATATCTTGTACAACTGCATTGGCATTTGTTGGTTTCCTTCAGCTAAACTGTGTAGTTTAGTCTGAGGGTGCAAAGCAATAACCAGCTAGTAGTTTGCATGAATAATTTATTTTATAATATGAAGATGGTGTGTTTTAGGTTGAAATAGAGGGCGGGGAGCAGCCCAGCAGCTCAGACAATACAAACTCTCTGGGATCGGAAAAGGGCTCGGCAGGTTTACAGACGAAAACACCAGCCAAAAGACAACATGTGGAAATAAAGAAGACGGATACAAGTGTTCCTCCCAAAATCAAAGGTAAGAGTGACAATAAGGAAAAATAGGACTAACAGTACGTTTTCATAACCATAAGCTCATGCATGGTTCAGGGGTTGACACTTTATCTGGCATTTATTCATTAGCTACTTGGTTATGAAAATAGAACCACATAAAGGTGTAAACAGCTCTTTACCAGAAAAGTGCTTATGGTTATGAAAACGGCAAAAAATTGTGATACTGTTGATTTGTTGAAAAATGTGGTTACTTTTGATTATTGTGCATATAATGGCAACATCCTTCAATATCCTGTACAATAATGGCAAATTTCGTATTCCGTAATTTTGTGCCCATTTCGAAGCTACAAGTTTAACATAGTAGCCACACTGTCATGAAGTTACAAATAGATACACTTGTATGCCCTAAAGTTTGGTGCATGTGCTGCTTTTGCTTAGTGTATTTTAATGGCCAATGAGTATACTTGAAAGATCAGCTTAAATTTTTTTCAAGAAAATTTTACATGTTTATCAGTTAGTATAAACGTACGTTTGTTTCTCTGCGCAGTTGAATCGGCCAATGTAGAAAGTGTTGCAGAGATAAAGAAGAATTCGGTCAGTCCGAAGATGACGGGTGAGAGTGAGGTCGCCCCTACGCAGGACAACAAGGTGCAGCTAAACGGGTCGCCGGATGCAAAGGAGATAGAGACAGACAAGTATCCGAGTGTTGTCGACGTAAAGAAGGAAACGTTTGTGAATGGAAATGAGCCCTCGGTAGGAGATAGTGCACAGCAGGTTAGTAGAAATATCTCTGGCAGAGATGCCAACTCTCACGCATTCAGCGTGAGTCTCGTGCTTTTTGGGACTCTGGCACATAAAGAACAGAAAAAATAACTTGCCATTTTATTCATCATAAAAACATTAAAATTCAATTGAAATGTTTCATTCTTGCCTAAAACCATCACAGATCACAAATCAATGATAATTTTTTGTCTGAAGTACTGTAATTAACTAAAACAGTATGTCTCACGCATTTGCACCACCCAAATGCGTGAGATCTCACACATTCTTACTCTCATAGGTTGGCATCTCTGCTCTGGATGCCAATGTGTCATCAGGGTTGCCACCGGTCAGGGAAAAGTTAGGAAATTTCTTTTTTATCCAGGTCAGACTGTAATAATAATTTGTCATTTTTTACATCTTTTGGCAAAAAAATTTGTTAAATGTGAAATGTTTCATGCTGCTATGTTGCCATAAATAGTCCAAATATCTGAATTGTTATTCAAAAGATGCAGTAGATGAAATAGAAAGCTGTCAAAGTTTGCTCGCAGCATTTGAGTTGTGTTAGTTACATGGAAAATAAGCGATTGGTCAGGGAAAAGTCAGGAAATTTGAACCCACTAAAGAGTAGCAATACTTTGCATATTTTGGTGGCAACCATGCCATTGTACCATGGTTATTTTGTCACACGTAAGCTGCAAAAATGGACTCTGCATCATGTTCTTTTCGTTCACGGAGCACAAAAGTTTTCCGAGTGGGAGAGAAATGCATGAAACATTCGTGTTTCCGTAAGAAAAACTGATGGGACACATTGTACCGTAATGTTTTATTCGTGCAGTCGGATGAGACTGAAGCGAAGACAGTGTTGGTTCCTGTGAAGAGCATAAAAGACGAGAAATTCAGATACAAGTGTGAAGTGTGCGGGCGGCGCTACATGCAGGAATACAACTACCAGCGCCATGTGCTCTGTCACTCAGGTATCTACTTCTTTCCCTTTGTTGTTGACTGTTAACGGTCAGGCTATGTCAGTCAGTCGTGTCAAAAAGCTTGCCCGATTGTACCAGAACCAGTGGCTTGGCATGTTGGTTCCACTAAAAGTTAAACGGTTACTCCAAAGTCAGCAAATTAGCCTCGGGCTAGCTCTCGAATTTGCTTTGTGTGCAACGGCAGCTTTGCGAATAATTACGGCATCATTGACTGCAGCTAAAATTCTGATTGACGCATGGTGGCATTGTTAAGTGAAACGAGACCTTACCAGTGGCGGATCCAGGATTTCTCGTAGAGGGGGGGGGGCGCCAACCTTGGGGCGCCCCAATTTTTACCCGATTTTAGTGCAAAAATCCCCAAAAACTGCATGAAAATGAATAAATTTTGGCCCGTAGGGGGGGGGGCACACGCCTCCCGCACCCCCCTAGATCCGCCAATACTTACTGCCTCAACACAATGTATTTTGAATCTGCTGCAGTCGAGCTATTCACATTTTAATTGGACACTGAAATTTTACTAGATTTCGCAACAAGATCAAGCCTTCTGGAGACTGACTGCATGTACACATCTGATCCTCAAATATCGCCCACCAGAAGTGTGACCGGTTTGACTGATTCCACTTGATATTTGAATAAGGGCAGTGATGGATCCGGGGGTGGGGGCCCTGGGCCCCCCCCCACTAACCCCCAGTTTTGGGGCCCAACTTTGGGGCCCCAACACATCAAGACACTAAAATTAGACTGTAATTTGTAAAAAAAATTTAAGCTATCTTCTTACTACTCTTTCCATCATTTACTATGGGTACACCATGATGTCTGTTATACATCCCCCTTTAAATTTTTATTATTAGTCACATATGTGGGTGATCATGTGCCCACATGGATGCATATCTGAATATATAAATCAATTTTCAGACTATCTGTATGTACATGTTAATATAATATTGTACTCAGGACAAAAAATGATGATCAGTTCATATAAAAATTAAAACTTTTATTTTGTGTGAAAAATAAGAGTGAATAATAATTGCCAAATTTACTAACAAAAAGGTCACCAGAAATACAGCAGAATGCATATTTGTTAATGAAATGCCCTACAGCTTCTGGGGCCCCAGAGCCCATGCCATAACTCATTTCCTGCACTCACTCAACTTCGCTTGGCTCTGTCGGCAAATATCGGCACTTGAGAAAGTTGGGCCCCCCACTTGACCAAATCCTGGATCTTCCCCTGAAGGGGCAACTTAATCACTGTTTTCATACCACTATTTTGTTGTTTATTAGGAGAAAACCCGTACACGTGTAACATATGTGACGCGTCGTACAGCTGTCCCGGTACTCTAGAGAAGCACAAACGCACACACACCGGTGAGAAACCCTACAAATGTACCGTATGCGGGCGAGGCTTCACTCAGTCAACAAACAGGTTAGTTTTTTGCAATGAGTAAATACAGTGAAACCTGTCATTTACGACCAAAAAAATATGGTCGTAAATAACAGGTTATCTTTAAAAAACCCAGGTTAATTTGAATGGAAATTATCATTTTGGTTCTGTAATATCTGGTCGCAAATCACAGGTGGTCGTAAAACTCCGTGGTTTCACTAAAAAGAGCAAATTTGACAGCAAAGAAACAGTGAGCTGCCTGAAACCGTCTAAAGTGGGAGAAATGTGTAAGTAGAATACATGATTTACACACACAAAAAACAATATAAACTGCGCTGCGTGTAATAGTATTAAAGGGGAAAACATTTAGTGGAGCATTGGGATTAAGAGTAGAAGTTCATGAGTTAATGCCCTCACAAGATTGAGTCAGCCTACTATTTTCCTTTGTACGTTGGTAAAATCAGTACTCAGATGCAGGTGCTGGGCGAAAATCCGAGGGTCATTTGGAGTGTTGAGAGATGAGTGTGCCTTGTAAACCATTCATGCTGACCGTGAATTGACATGGAGGACGCTCAGCCAAATTCAAGAAAGTCACAACTGTCAAAAATTCAAGAAAATCACTGTCGAGTGGATTCAAGAAAGCAAGAGTATAGCAAGATACAGCAAAAGTGATATCCTTGCTGTGTCGTTACTCTGGGAACCATATCCCATCATCAAAGGATATGGTAAACAGTTATCCCAGCTGAAGCAAGGGTACAGAGCAAAGGATAAGCCTGCAAAGGATCAAGCAAGGATACCAGAATATATTTTCTTGAATTCGACTGACTATAATAATCACAAGTATGATTTGCTGTAGGAACCGCCACATGATGACGCACACGGGTCTCAAGCCGTGGAAATGTCCGACGTGTGGAAAGGGCTTCCAGCAGAAAATACACGTAGAGGTAAGTTTGCGCTATTTATCCGTAGTGCATTGGCATCATTCTATCAGTTTCCAGTCCATCTCTGCTCAAAGATTAGCTGCTAATAGTATCATAAGCATTTAAGTGGCTTTGGGGACCACGGCATAGAAATCGCTTGGCTGTAAGTAACAGATCCACCCAAGCTTTGAAATCTATGGGCAAAGTCACTGCAAATCAAACCAAAGGGGTTCCAGTGGCCTCAGAAAATGGACCTCTGTTCATAAAAAAAAAATTAAAGGAAGAAATATTATTTGTCTTATAGTTTATAATACAGCAGAAGGATGTTGATTGAAATGTGGGAAAATGAAAATTTTGCTTAAAAGAGGGTTGTACCGAATATTATGCATAATTCATTGCATCTTGCAGGCACACTTGTCATCCGTACACTCAGTGACGTCACAGTACACGTGTTCTGTGTGTAAGAGAGAGTTCACCCGTCCAGACGCGCTGAAACGTCACCTCAGGATCCACACAGGTACAGTAGCACGCGTAGTTCTTCCTTTTTCTTCATATTTTGTAGTATCGTCGAAGGCGCTAACTCTAAAACCAGTGCGCAACCATTTTGGAGCCACGTACACAGTAGAACCTGTCTTGAACGGCACACTATTTTTTGACGACTAGAACGTCATAAAAGACAGAAATACCGCTCAAGACTGGTAACATAAACATGGATATGAAGGATTCATAATTGGGAAAAACTGCCGTAAAAAAGCAAAATGTCGTCCCAGGACAGGTTCTACTGTATTAGACATGCTTGGATTCCTTGCCAAGTTATCTACCGTGAGACTGTTACCTAGCCCAGTGGTAATCAAGGCACATGTATCACTATTGCTGACTATAAATCAGTTATGTAATGCAATTTTTTTCTGCATGCCTAGGAGGTTCCTACTACACATCCACAAATTAGCCTTGCACTATTTCATTTTACTGTAAATGTCCGATTCAGGGCGCATGCGTGATAGACCAATTTTTAGGTATGCATCTCAATTAAAAAACAGCTCAGACCGATTTTTTATTGTTAATCAACACTAAGCAGCTTGATTAGAATAGCTATATTTATGCTTGTATGAAGTTAATTAACAAACTTACGCCTCCTAAATGTCTAAAGCTGTTGATATAGGGCAGAAATAAAGCCCTCTGCTAATGTGTTAGCAGTAAAAAGTGCAGCCATAACTAAAAATTAAAACATAAATTCATTTGAAAGTAGGGGGTGTGCCATAATTAGGGCATGCACCCTGAATCAGACATTTATAGTATATACACACTACAAATCTATTAATCTAGATCTTACGTAATACCTGTCCTGGGTGACTTCCTGCCTTTTACGACAGTTTTATCCTACTTTGATTCCTCAATGTCTTCAACGGCACTTTAGTTATAACAAATTAGGGTGTCGTTCAAGACAGGTTCTACTGTATAATTTTTTCTAGGTGAGAGACCATTCAGCTGTTCCTTCTGCCCGAAAACGTTCGGGAGGAAAGAATGTTTGAAAACGCACGTGGCGAGTTACCACAGCAAGGCGGCACAGTCCGGTGAAAAGAGCGAGGGAACAGCTGACGGCGCCCCTGTGCAACTCAACCAGGAAGAAGTCAATTAAACGAAAGTCCCTTAATTAAAGAAGCCAAACATCCCAATCACGAATGTACATCTGTTCAAAAGCTATTAGATGTGGTAAGGTGGTTCAGATGTGAGCAATTTTTTTCCTATTCAGGGTGGAAGAAAACAGCCATAATAGAACCACACATTTTTCTATTTGATAGTACATGGTCTGAAAAACTGACGGTTACCTTCAAAATAGTAATCAAGAGATAGAACGAAAATTCTCATGTTTATCATTACATTATCACGTCAGAAGTTACAACGTCAGAGTACGTTATGATGTAATGACGTTACAAACGTTGTTTTCATTCGAAATTTTGAAACATTATTTGTTGAGGACAAGATTTAAAATTGCACAAATACTTTATTCGTAATCTGAGGTCAGTTTTCAAAATGGCAACACAGATGTGTTGTACATGATATAATTATGGAAGAATCAGGATAAAGCAATGCAGGTTATAAAAGGCGTGAACATTTTTCATATCTGCCATTGCACTACACAGTGTGACCTGCCATCTGCAGCAACCTGTCATTAACGGCTATTGTTAATGGTCTTGAATGGTCTTGAAATTTAACAATCTTTTATTTGGCAGGTTTTCGTTTGTGAGCTATAATAATGTTGTTGGAATGGTACAATGGTAAACGATGTTGTATCTATAAATAATTGTTAAACTTAGATTATTATAATCAATATTTTACACACCAAATTATACATTTTACAACTAGAATTGGTCATTTAGATATTTCTATGTGTATATTTATATCTTCAGTGTGTAAAACTTGTCATTTACGATTCCCATTGCAAAGCCATCATTGTAGGACCTTGTAACAGTCTCAATGACGACCCAGACTCAACTATGCACCTCATGAGACCAGGAGTCATAATTGAGCCTGGGCTCAGTTATGTAGCATGAGACCTGTCCTTGGACAAAGAATGATGCGTGTGGTTCGTCCAGTACTTAATGAAGACTGGAACATTGTAAACAAAACACGGCCTGGTGTAAGAGAAACATGTGGTTTTGATTGTAAAAGTTGGTCCTAAATGGGGGATAATCAGAAGAAGTAAAGGTCGTAAAAGACAGGTGGGTGTCACTGTATTCGTTTACAAGAGTAATTCTATGTTGTGTTATTTGTTACAATTTGATGGAAATTATCTGTAAAATATTGTACAAAAAACTGCAAAATATTTTGAGAGACAAGAATCTTGTATACTTACACAAATGTTCCAGACTGAAAATTCTCCGTAGTATTCAATTGTAGAGAGGACTACATCATTGTGCCACACCTCTCTGAATGGGAGGTATATTTTAAAGGCAGTCTATGTGTATGGTTGTAAAATATACACTATACTGTACTATAGTACTGTGTTGTTCAGAAGTCTAAACTGTGTGTATCATTTAACTGTAGATGTTGAATTATTTGAAAATATCCTTTGTATAAATGTGTCACATGTGGTTTGGCATTCAGTGAAAATGCAACGGTTTCTGAAACCATGCAAAATGATGCCACTTTTTATACCTGTATGGCAAAACAGTTCAATGAATACGTGTTCGTGCCTTAACATTTACTGTTAATTTAATACAGTGCATCTCGCTTTACTCGAATCTTTAAGGAAATAGAACATGTACAAATATCTCACAGTTGGACCTCTTTTGAGCGACACCCAACTTTTGCTTCACAAAAGTGTCATAAAAGGGAGGGTGGCGCTCAAAATAAATATGATTGAATACATTTATTACCAGAATGTATCAGCCAAAAAGTATTCTATAAGACAGAGTGTCGCTCAAAAGAGATATCGTTCGAAGGAGGTCCTACTGTATCTGAAAAAAGTCCGGATAAAGCCAAAGTACGAGATATTCGTTTGCGTGTCAAGCGAGATGCACTGTATGTATTAGGGTTATGAGCACCGCACGTGTGAAACCATGTGGTGTCAATGTACATATATCACAGGCTTTGTTTATAAACTGATGTAAATAGACCTGGAACATGTATATTTTCAAGAGCACAGCTTGCAGATGCTGTACATTACTACAGTCGGACCCTGATACATCGATATACCGTTTATGTTGATAAAAATTCCCAGGTACACCAAATACATTAATCCTAATATTTACTTTGTGAATTTCCTTTGGTCATAACAATCGCTCTCCCTTCACTGGGGCGAAGTGCGCAACCACTTTCCTCGAGTGACTGTTTTAGCACATTTTCATAACCATAGGCACTTGCGTGGATAAAGTGTTTACATACCATCTGGTGCTTATGTTGTAGGTTTAAGGAACCATCCCTGAAGTGGCGGGTTTGGTGACCTCAGACCAATGGTAGGGCTTGCTCTCACCAAACCCAAGGCCGCAGGCAGAGG
>JBCAUI010510005.1:0-12638 GCA_038406195.1 Haplosyllis anthogorgicola | reverse complement strand
TCGATATCCCGCTTATATCGATACAATCTCTTGCAGTCAGTCAAATTAAAATATGTAGATATTTGTTCTGCTTATATTGATATTCCGCTAAAATCGATACAACTTTACGTCGCCAAATATGTCGATATAACCAGGGACCACTGTACTTACCCTAGCTGCAGGACTGGGTCGTCTGTCCAGCTCTGGTGTTTTCATTTCCTTGTCTCCCGTGCCCCTGCGCCGGATCTCCGGACTCTTGGACTTCATCTCGCCACCGATGTTCTTCGAATCGACCGGACTTCGTTTTTCCGTGAACCGTTTAACGGGTTCTGGGCTGCCCTTCTTGCCCATCTCTGGACTTTTAACCGATGTTGGTGATGCCTTGTCTTTTTTATGGAAGAAATTGCTAATGCCAGCAGCCAATCTGTAAAACAATACAGATAACATTAAATAGTGTAAGCAAGCTTATAAACTTATGTGGGTCAAATATTTTATTTTCTGACAATGTATAATGTCAGTTACTATCCAAGATTAAATACCATAAATCGTCAAATTGGGGCGCATCCCTGATGGACCAATTTTTAGCATGTGCCCTATTTGAAAAATAACTTGGACCAATTTCTGCAGAGGCTTTTTCATGTGGATAACTATGATTCTGACCAAAGAAGTGTGTGCCATTGATAATTAACAACATAAAACATTTTGTAAACAATTTTAGAACTGTTACATTTGCATAATTCACTTCATTATATTCCAAAACACATCATTTGCAAAATATACAGAAGTTACAAGTATGGAAAAATGTTCCGTAAATGAGCTGAAAAAGGGGATTCGCCATAAATAGTTCATGTGCCCCAATTTGACGATTCACGGTATGCTAAATCTTTGTTTTAGATACCATCAACTTATCAAATATGACCGCAACGTACTTACCCTTCAGTTTTACCTCCAAAAGGTGACCAGCCTTTCTTCTTGTCTGATTTTCTGTGAAAAAAAGGAAGTAATTGCAAAATTTTGGCTACATCAGTCACGCTAAATCATCATGTGCACACATAAAAAGTACTTCACTCGTATTACACGTGTCTAGTACAACAAAATAATACTGACGGTTGTCAATATTATGTACAACCATTATTTGCAAAACCTACAGATATTAAAGGGTTACCAGGGCTAATTGCCAACTGTAGTGTGCATGTGCTGTGCTTGAGCACACTCATGTTGACTGCAGTGCCGCCTATGCAGAAAAACATATCCTCACATAACTAACTTGTAGTCGGGAATTCTACATGCGTTACACATACCCAGTATCTTCACTCTTCTCCTTGTTAATCTCATTCTCACGTTGTGTGGTTTTGTCAGGAACGACATGGTCCTTTGAGATCTTACGCTGCTGGAAAAATTCTCCAACTCCCTCATCAACAATGCCCAGCCCTTCTTCATCCTCGATTGATGACCCTGAAACTGGTGCCTTGAATACTGCTCTAGATACGGCTCGGGTTTTGGGTCGCCTCGGCCTGAAATGGGAGGAAATAAACAAATGTATAATTATAAAATAATGTATTATATATTAGTTTGCACTGGTACAAGTTCATCACAAAACTGCTTTTTGCGTTGTTCGAAATGTCACCTCATTATGAAATGGTGTGACTGATGCACTAGCTTGCACGTGGATGTTTCAGAATTAGGTTCTTCCACATGAACGCTTAATTTCATATTTAAAATAATGGTACATTGAGAACAAGCATCAAATTTCAGCTTTTGGTATCTACAGCTCATGGTTCATTAAAATGAACCGCAAATGAACTGTAAATGAAAACCTATTTTAACCAAACGACCATGACTTAAACGCAATCCTACCTATCCCTGCCTAAGTGTTCTAGTTTAGGTTCTGTCTCAAGTTTCGGCAAATAAGTGACCGGTGCTGGCGCGACTGATTTGCCTTTGCTTGTGATCGGTGATGTAGCTTCTACAGAGCTCGGTGTTGTAGATGCGCTGGCGGGAGATGCTGGACTCTGAGGAATGGGTGACAGCGCTGGCAAATCTAAACCACCTAAAAATAAATATTCATAGTCTGTCACAGTTCCACAATCATACTGTTTCGTTTTATGTATTTTAGCTTTCTGCAGGTTATACTGTTTCGTTTTATGTGTTTTAGCTTTCTGCAGGTTATACTGTTTCGTTTTATGTGTTTTAGCTTTCTGCAAGCCAAACCTAATCACTTAGACGAAAGTTAAACACGATACACACATTGCCAGCATATTTTCTTGATCCCCTCTAGAGAGAGCACTCAGTTCTAAGCTGCAAATGAACAGAACATTATTTCTTTGGATTACCACAAATGTTTATTACCTTTACTTTTCGTATCGACTTTGATTCCATCCACTTCTTCTTCATCTCCTTTGCCTAAAACAGGACAAATTGTAGAGTAAATAAAGTGAACATCAAATGCACAACTGTGGTTTCTTCCCTTTGTCATCGGGACAGTTCATACTATCTCAGTAACTTCAGAACGTTTCAAAGAAATTAATCCATTACAAGGAAAAATGGAAACTTGATAGAATAAGAACAGAAATGCAAGATAAAGAACTGAGCTTAAAACTATTTTACCACGTAACCATTCACTTAAATCTTTAAAGAAATTTACAACTATATAAAAAGATCAAGGTTTAAATACAAACAACCAAACAGAGATTAAGCCAACGACACAAGACAAAATAATGAAACACAAAACAAGAACGAATTTTCGTGACGAGAATTTACTCTTGTTTGGGGTCCGTTTCCTGGTTTCTAATAGAACTGAATAAGCAGGTCATGTATTCAAATTGGACTTGTTCATGTCAAATTCATTTGAACGCACGACACCAAACGAAAAGTAATACCAATGAAATGTGCAGTCATATTTTTTCCCTATTTCGTATGTAATAAGATAAACACAAAGGAAAAAGATTTCAATCTTCCATGAATTTAGAAAAATGAATTTTAAGGACCCAGATTTAAACGTTTACGATGTTCACCTCGTCTATATCTACCATTAGGCATAGGTGGTAAAGAAGGTCGGTGCAGTGCCATTTGCGCCACATCTGTTGTGGTCTGCGCACATAACATAAACGAATACAAGGAGGCTACAAAACAATAAACAAAGGGACGTGCAGTTAGCAGTAGTATCCTAATAATTCAGTTGTGGACATAAATGTGTATAAATTTCTTTAATTTTAAATGTATTTGTTAATGAGAAAAAAAAATTGAAACGTTTTGCCGATCCACAACTGACATGTTGGTTAAACATAAAATGTACCATTATTAGTAAATAACATAAATACTTAGCAGGTTAAAAAATTAAAAATAAAATAATTAATTTCTGGTAGTCCTCATTCATCTAAATTGGCTAAAACGGTCTTAAAATAATTAAATCATGCACAATTAAGATAATGCACAAAAAAACGGAAATAATCAAGTGTACAAATCATGCAGGTTCCATTTCTTCATTCAATACAAATCAGTCATACAGATAATCATAAAGCCTTTACATTCTTGTGCATACATATGGGTGTCTCAATTCCTAGGCGACAACTGTTAGCACTTAGCACTACATAATTGGTAGTTACAGTCGTCTATGAGGGAAATGGAAATGGCATAACACACTAACAGTGCTTTAGCATCATGCGCTTAACTGTAGTCTTGGCAACCAAATGCTGTTGCCATGACATTCAGCAGGCACAGCAACACCGCTTGGGTCACCATAGCAACGTGTACCTTTGACTGGCTTGTCAGGTGTTTTTCTCGGAGCAGACAATTTGCGCTCCAGGGACTCTTTAAAACTGATTTTTCTTTCTCTATCGACAGGACTCTCGCTTCCCTCTCCCTCCTCTCTCTTGGTTTTTATTCTACGTTCAGCAGGTACTGGTTTATCACAGGTGTCTTGCTTGACTGGGGGCTGGGGCGCAGGTCTGTCCTTGGTGCTAAGTCTCTTTTTAAGCTCCCCTTGCATGGAAGACCTGGACAGCCTGTTCATACTGGTGATCTTCCCATGCTCAGTATCATACTGTTCTTTATCTGGACTCTCACTGGTTGAAATACCACTGTCATCTGGGTGTCCAGATCTTGGGGCAATATCATTAGTTGAAGCAGTGAGCTCATTGGCATGCTGCTCACCTGTTGGACTGTGATTGGCTGACTTGGTCAGCTGATTTGCATGCTCTTCCTCCTCCTCCCTCATGTCATCCGTGGAACTATCACCTAGAGGAACGTCAGACATGACTAGAGCCTTTTTAACCTCATTCGCATCTACATAGCAAACCAAAGTCAACCGTAAAATATAAGAAAATAAATTAGTCAGTCCCCCATTCATTCTACACTAGGCCCCTTCTATCCATTTGTCTTTGCTAACCACATAACGTTGTGCACTCATAAGCGCATGTAATTTTTGAGTTCCTTCAATTTTACAGTATTTTCATTGATATTTTTTTTTCTATATGTACCAATGAATACCATAAAATTAAAAGAAAGTATCCTACATAAATCCCATGTTGTGGCGCCATTCTCTTGTAACCACTTTTGTCACCGTTTTATTTTACAATTAGGCAGTTCCAATAATCTTCAACACTGTTAACTTGGGCTTTATGAACCGAGATTTGTCCAACTGCAAAACAAGTGCCATGAAGTGTCTTGGTTTAGGTCGGTATTTTCTTAAAGTTCTGTTGATTCAATTTTTCTACATGTAGAATAAAGCATGTGATGTCTGCGCTCACATTCCTGGTCACACATCTATAACAATTTAATGTCGGTGCATTTGTACAATGTTGTCAGTATAGAATCAATGAGCATGGATTTTGCACATTCGCATTACACATTCCAGCCTGATTTATTGTTCTTCTTAAGACACTAAATTAGTGGATTATTTCGTCTCAGTGCTGTTGGGTTATATTACGTCATGTGGTTAGCAAATTACAAAAGAAAAGCTACTATGTTAAAATAATAAGCCATGTATGGTTATAATAAATCCATTTTAATATAAATCATAATTAGTAAAATGCTGTGTTTGGGATATAATTTACATTGCAATATGAGAAAGATAAATTCCACATCAAAATATTGTACATGTAATAACAGAAGCTGTAAAGAAAAAATAGAATTAGATTGAAAATACCGTGTTGTTCCTAAATATACTCCCATTAAGGCAACCACACTATTTCATCAAAAAATCAACTAAATGTATCCCTTGTACATGAAATTAGAGCAAACCACTATCAAATAGTTCACGTGCAGCTTCACTAGCTTCATGGCTTAATATGTTAATCTTAATTTCGGCTAAATTAATTTATATTACCTCATTTGATGTTCAATGATTAATTTTTATGTAAAATCTCAGATGAAGCTATTATCTTGAAATTAGCCCAAATGCCAGGGTGCTGTATTTAGGAACAACACGGTATCATGCATAATATTGTGTGCCGGATTGTCCGCACTAATCGCTAGGTGTCAGCACCGTCCGGTGTACGTACCAATGACAGACTGAGGCCGAAGTCTTCTGCTGTACAAACTCTTGCGCTTCAACGTCGACTGTGGCTACAATACAGGAAGGAACACATTTAATAAATTACGTATCAATACACTGTATTCCCTCTGATTATGGCACTCCCTCTTTTTCAAGACAAAAATAATTAAATTTCTTTTGCTGTATTCCAAAAGCAAGAGTCTTTCTTCTGATTAGTGGGTATGGGAGAATATTTCTGTAATGTTCTTCATTTCATTAAGTTTTATCTGTTGTAAAATACACAAAATTGCTATTTTAGAAAATGTAATTGAGGCACCCTGTCCAAAATTGGACTTTGGCACCTGGTGCCATAATTAGAGCAAATGCAGTATGTATTTTTTTAATTTGGCATTTTTTATCCTTCGGATTACATTGTGCTGACCCAAAATACGGAAAATAGCCTTGGTCTCTAAAAAGTTCAACTTTTCATAAAATATCAAGAAGGTTATTACAGACTTGCGACAGAAATGATAAGTGTGACCCCAGTGCAGCAATATTTTCCTGCACGCAACATGTTCTAATAACTTATTTCTAACTCCTGATTTCAAAGTAAGTTGGGAAATGTGATCCAAAAATTAAATGAAAAATAAAACGTCCAACGTTGTGAAACGGTTAAAAAAACCCGTGACCTACATTGTGGATCTTTTGTTTGGCGTACAGACAGTATTAACAAGTTGTGTCACGCTTCGAATTGTTACAGTGCCAGGCTAACACAGATAAGCACATGTGAAAATGTCGGACTCTATTACATAATTAGATCTTAAGTAGTAATTTATAGCTGAACTGTCACCAGTTCAAAAAAAGAAAGCAAAATGTAAGAATACTTGCATTGAACTTTGGTTGTCAGTTCCATATTTGTACTTAAAAATTCATAAATTTCATACACTGATTAAGTATACAAATTGATGAATACAGTGAAACCTGTCATTTACGACCACCCTTACAGACAATTATTCATGGTTACACACAACTGATGGGTCTTAATACAAAAAATGCAAGTTTTGATTCTGCACCATCTAATCAAAAATGGCAGGTGGCCTAAAATATTGCAGTTGATCATACCAGGTTTCACTGTATTGAAGCGGTCACAAACGACAGATGGTCTCAAAACACTGGGTGCCGCAAATGGTGGGTCTAACTGTACAGTAGGATATCCTTTGAACGTCATCCCTTTTGAGCGACACTCTCTCTTGTACAACACATTTTGGGTGACATATTCTAGTATCAAATGTATGTTATCATATCCCCTTTGAGTGACGTCCTCGCTTTTACGACACTTTCGGGATGCAAGTTAGGTGTCGCTCAAAACAGGTTCTACTGTATATCACTACTGTTCAACACTGCACAGAGACGTTACGTACATCGTCTGGGCAGATGACGGATCCATTTTCCTGGCTGATCTGTTGTTTGGGTCGTTGCGGTGTGACCACTGTAAGCGGCTCTTCAGTCGGCGAGCTCAGCTTCGTGTTGACATGGTTTATCTGCAAGTATAAAGAGTGAAAATGTGAAAAACTTGTAGTTTTTATATGTTCTGCATACAAA
Organism: Haplosyllis anthogorgicola; assembly: GCA_038406195.1. Taxonomy (NCBI): domain Eukaryota; kingdom Metazoa; phylum Annelida; class Polychaeta; order Phyllodocida; family Syllidae; genus Haplosyllis; species Haplosyllis anthogorgicola. Next base: position 5,584 of record JBCAUI010510005.1, on the reverse strand, counting down.
AACCAAACGTGAGCTGATGCGCAAAGAATATATCGTGGTTATTGCAGTGATTATTCTTTACAACTGGATATCGAAATGTGATCGATAACCATGCGTATCCTCATTCCATGTTATTCTTAATACATCAAATATTGCTGTGAGTGTACTGGTCATGTATTTGTGTTCAAAACCACACCGAGGTGTAAAATTGGGATCACCTTTAGGTGATGATAGCCTTGTGAATGACGCAAGAAACTCATGTCAGGTTCTTTGTAATGGCGGAGTGAGTTCCCCACAGGGTGGGTATAAGTCGTACACTGCTGGCAGGACTCTTATGAAGCATGCGTCATGCATCACGGCAAATTATTTCCATTTTATTTTCATTTTATTTCTTTTTTTTTAGATATGACACAGACTGCAACATGTGACAACCTCGTACATCCTGCACATATTAATACAAGTTGAGATACTAAATCTTCATGTCTGTTTCTTGTATTGATTCGAATTGACGTTTGTATCATGTGATCAATTTGTGTTTCCTGATCATTTCAATATTTAATTTTAATGTGAATTAATCCAATAAAAAAAAATAAATAAATATTCGAAAAACAGCTGAAACAAGATAGACATCAAGGTTGTTTCTGTAATGTAATATTTCCATTGAATTTTGATTAAATTAAACAACGTTCAAATAACCACTTCAAACTCTTTATTTTTGCGATCATTGAACTGCTAGTTGAGTCTCTATCAAGCGCAACATATTTTACGAAAACAAATTACAACATTTTCCCATTTTTTAAATAGTGTTAAATTCGATAAATATTTTACGGTAAAAATTCCCGTAATTAACATTTGGTTTCGTTTTTATAACACAACAAAACATAAACTCAACCGGAACTTGATGAATAAAACTTCGAACTCGGTACCTGTTCAAGCCATTCTATGTGTTTCCTGATCATTATGTATCCATTTAATATTTTAAGCGATTAAAAATTTAAATAAATGGTCAATCATTCAGTCCGTTAGTTGTACTGTTTGTTTGCCATCTTTCATAATACAAATAAATCATGTGATTCTTTTCCTTACGGCTGCTTATGGACTGTAAAACATATTGCACTGATCTGAAGACACAATGGAAATCAATGCTTTTAATGTTGATGCACAGCTGCAAATTCCGTTTTAAAATTACATTCAACTTGCCAATAATAACAGTCTAAAAAAAGGCCACAACATACGTATATACTTACGGTATAATAAAATAGCTGATACTTACATTTGAATGCTGCCTGCTATTGATTTTAATGACTCTAATTATCTTGAGTCATAGCACAGTGATCTCTACCTCTTTATATGTATTTGTATATTGACAATAATGTTCAAAGTTTACCCAAGGTGCCGGGCCAGGACACTTTTATCTTGATCTGATATATTTTGAGCACTTGGTACAGAGTATTCTGTTTATTTTTTTGTACGTAATGTTAGATATATATTCAGTCTATAACTGATAGTGAGTCATAAATTTATTAGGTACAAAAGTGCAAAAATTGCGCAAAATTTGAGTATATTTTGATGAATCTATTTTAAAATATTTCAAACTTGATTATTTGGATTTTAAAAGTCATACTTTTACATTTTCTATATTTCTTTTATCGTTATATTTTTCAGTGACGGTAACAGAAGTGCAAAAACTTTTTTCAATGTCACATTAGGTGGGTGTATGTGTAAAAATGTGCTTAAGTGTGTGCGCGCCAGTGTGTGAATCTGTCTCGTCTTCCATATTCCGACATGTCGATCGTCATTTATCCCTTAGCGCAGTATAATTTCACAATTTTGTCTATTTTTCACATTTGATTCGTTTGTGCCAGTCTGGCACTATCGTCCATGGAAGGGGAGTGGGGGGGCGACCTTGAAAATGATTTCTGAAATCATTGGGTAAAAAAAGAGCATTTATTTTTTTATTATTTTTTTTTCTTGAAGTCCCGATTTCAAAGTCCGGCGGGAAATGTAATCCAAACAAACACATAAAAAGCCTTGCCTTTGTCTTGTACTGAAAATGATGCGGTTGACAGTATTCGTACATAACTATGTCAGATAAGTCATGGAAGCTAATTAAATGTGCGTAACAATCTCCTTATTAGGAAACCGCACAACTTCAATGGATCCTGTTCAGTCAATGTTAATTAGTTTATTAAGATCACTTGACATGAATATTGCTAATTTTATCGTAAATGATGTTAACTCTAATACACCACAGTACGTGTACATGTATTTTGCAATAAGTGATGTTCATAATGTGTTAAAATAATTCTTTTTTAATGCAGGACCAATTATGTTTACATAAAATTGGGGATTATCCCTAATTGTTAATCCTTTGTAGTGTGTTCGGTTTAGGAGCATTTCACCGAAGCATATTTAACGTTAGTGATTACGTTTCGTTTAAAAATACTGGTGTTTAGTTTCTAAATGTGTTTAATAGCGAATCTTCATAAACCTAACGCACTGCTCTTAACATACCGGCAGTAACTATGTAATGTTAAACCAATGAGGCTAACGCTCATGGGAAGCTCAATGCATGCTAAACGCACCAAAATTTGCTGCGTTTAGTCTATGAAAACGAGCTGTAAAAAAAGTTTGTCCCTTTTCTCCTTCTTTTTTTTATTAATGTGCTGTTTGTATTTAGATTTTATTTGATAACCCTAACGCTTCATCCCAACTTGTTAACCTTTTAGCCTTTTCGCTTTTAAGAAACGTTTGTGATAACATTGTACAAAAAACGATACTCACCAATTTTTTGTGACATTCATCCAGAGAATCCAGCACGTTGTCGATAAGTCGGTCCGACATACATGTCGCCACAGCCAAGTTCAACTCACTGAAAACATACACAGGAATTATACACTGTAACAACATGTATTGTAATACTACAATATTATACAGTAGAGGCTTACTTGAACGGCATCTGACTTTGAGTTACATCCTGCCTTTTGGCGGGAAGCGAGTACGTCAGTGTTCCAAACAAGGCTTGTCAGTCAGAAAGTAACTGGCTAATCTGCTTCGGTCTGGCTGATTTTAAAATCTGTTGGAGAATTTTACAATTGGTGAGATAGTACAAATGATGTACTTTGGGAGACCAACTATTGTTCGGTCTGACAGGTCTTAAACTTATTTTGAACACTGTTAAGTGTGCAGTGACAGATCCTCCCTAACTTCAAACCCAAACAAGGGTAGCAGCGGCCCCAAAATGGAGCTCGGTTCTCAAAGTTTGCATCAAAGAAATGCAAAAAGATCTTGGTTTTTAAGACACCTTTCCACAGAGTAGTAAGTGTGTTCCAACTTGGTGTCATGACCATATCTTCAGTAACACCCTCCTTTTTCCGACACTTTGCGTGAAAAATTCCACAAGCCGTTCAATAAAAGTTCTACTGTGTCAAAATAATAACATTTTCAAATATATTTATCAAGTGCAACTTTTAACCTTCAGAAGTAGGTCGGTTTAAGACAAAATTTTCGTTCGTAGCTCATGATGCAACTATAATGTAGCCATGCACATGTCAGTTCATTCCGAACAAAACTAGGAGATCTTAATCCCTGTACCAAAAAAATAGGTCCAGATGGACCTGAGCTGATTTGGCATTATCAAAGAAGATACTATTGGTTACAATAACACATGCATACAACTAAGTGTCTAAGATCAAATCGCAACTATCTGATCTATGAATAAACACAAATATGTCTGCCAAACTGGGAATATACGTGGTATCAATGTAATTTTTGCAGCACATAAAAAGGGTATGTAGGTGCATAAGGCTGTCAGATATGACGTCTGTATCATTAATTGTATGTCTAGAATTTAGGTTCAAAGAAAAAACAAATATGGCTCCCAATTTGAGAATAATGGTCACAGCAACATAATTTTTGCTAGGCTTTGAGATGAGACATAGGTGCATATGTGCATAAAATATGAAGTCTCTATGATCAATAGTGTGCTCAGGGTGGCTGTGCACAGACGACAATTACACGACGACAACCACAACGACGACAACAACGGACAATTCATGATTCTATAGGCTCTTAGGCAATTATGCCAAATAAGCCAAAAATCCAATTTTCCAAAATTCCACTCACTTTCTAGATAAGCGTAAGCTTATTAGAGTAATAACGAAATAATATTATACACCTCGTTCACAGATTTATGATTTACCTTAATTATTTAGTAAACTACGAATTGCACTTTTCCTCCTTTTTTCTTTGCGTTTTATATTATTCAATTCTGCACATTATGTACCTATCAACTAAGCTGTATGATGTGTGGAAACCGTTAATTGTAGCGAGATCAGCACCTGGTGGGTGAAACCTTCTCCCGAGTTATCACTATTACATGTGTAGCACAAGATACAATACGATTTGGCTCTGATGTCCAACTATAACTTGGGGCTAGTTCAGAGGCAAACAACTCACGAATATATTGTACGACGATTGTCCAACATGACAGTAACAACAGTAACAATTTGTAATTCATCGTCTTTAATCGTTTATTATGTTCTAATTGAGTTTTTGTTTGTTTTGTTTTTCAAGTTATTCCTTCTTTTTTTTTGATGAAGTAATTTATTTATTTTATTTTTTGATGAAGTGATTTGATGAAGTTCTTGGTTGGAAAGAGGTCTTTTGTCTTTTCCCATGACTGAATTCATAAAGTTATTCAGGTAAAGTAAAGATATTTTCTATCCAGGTCAATTAAAGATATTTTCAATCATTTTCTGGAAACGGGATTTATCTGGAACAACTCTAAACCGTATTAACCAGTAAGAAATAGCCGGTACATTGACTTGCTCTACTCACCACCCTCCAACTGTTTGAACGAGTTGCATCTTATTCAACCTATATTTATTACTGTTACAAATATACACGATACTCAATCAATAAACGTCCTTTGGTTCAGTTTTTTTAATAGTTCACGTTGCAGACTGCATCACTGCTGCATAAACTACAACAGCATTTACAGCTATATATTTAAATTATGTACATTCATCATTTATTACGAAACAGACGTCTGATAACCGCTTTCTCCACAAAGCAACATGTAACAATATTTATTAAAGTTGGGAGTGCATTCGTATAAGATTATTTCGCACAAGATCAGTTGATTTGTACAGTATATGATTCAATGCACAAACTTCGTCCAATAGATATGATCGCATTCAAGTCATGTCCCAAATTTATAACTAATAAATCTACGTTTTTCCCATTTGCAGAATCACGGCTGTTTCTTGCCCCTGCAATATTTCTGCAGCTGATAACTGTACGTTCATCACAGAAATCCATTTGCTTAAGGAGTGTGACATAGCTAAATGTGCGCCTTCTCATTTCTTTCAAAAACGGCTAATGCTTTTACACTAAACTTCGTGAGTGAGACATTTGTTGTATTATCAATTCGTTTCCATTAACCGTATGCAATAATTCGGCACTATTCCAATTTCCAATAATTAGAGTACACGATAATCTGTGTGTCTGATAGCTAATTAATTCTTATAAATATTCATGATAGTGTAAGCAATGCAGCTGCTACTCTCCCAGCAAGCGTCAGTACTAAGTTAGCAGTTGAGAT
>JBCAUI010509994.1:0-12639 GCA_038406195.1 Haplosyllis anthogorgicola | reverse complement strand
CCACATCCTGACAATCCAGCCCACCCATTTTTGGTGCACACACAGCCAGCTGGGTGAGCTGCACTGTCTGAATGTGGTAGATGAGGAGCAAATGGCTTTTACTGTCTGCATCATTTGATCTATATTCTGTCTCTCTTTGTGTTAGTTATATATTAGTAATATAATATAATAGTAATATATTAATCTGTCTCTCTTTGTACTTTCGTCGGGTACCGACGGGTTCCATCTAGTATCTTTAGCAAATTGACTATTCTCATCAAACAGTCCTCACTATACCACCGTGGTCAAAACGGTCATTACAACAGTGATAACTTACCAGATTTACGCTGGCCATGCGAGCAGAACAAGGATTTTGTGTAAGTCCCGTAAAGAACGGTGAAGTGTGCTAAGTGAATTCTTACCTGATTAAATCCCCTTTAATGCGGGTCAATTTATCAGTTATTGTTTCATTTCGCTGTGACCTGTTCTGCCGATAACCTTGAAAAGTGAAAATTATTTTGAATTTGAGGTGTTTGTTTTTAGGATGAATCATACATGTTACACATAAGAAACATTGTACATGAAATACTTTAAATAATTACCTTGCTGACGTTGCTGTTGGGCAGATGCCATTGTGTTATTTGGTTGTGGGTTGTAACCTGATGGCATTTGAGAGTTGTTGAAGTGGATATTCTGTGTAACTGGTCTGATATTTGTTTGTTCTTGAGGAATATAACTGGTAATCTGTGGTACAGCTGAAGATAAGTTTGCAGAATTAATCGGGGATGGTGGGGATGTTAAATCTTCGTAACTAGACAGACTGGACACTTCCAACTCAGTTATTCGATTCGAAGTTTCCAAGACTTCCTGGTTTCTGGGATGCGATGCCAGTATTTCTGAAAAAAAATTCTACGTATTATAGTGGCGAGTCTTTTCAATTCAAAATTGCAGGTACGAATTTAGGTAAAATCTGTATGATGTACGTTATGCCATATTAAATTTACCAGAGACATTACCTTGCCATCTCGCAGAATTCGTAGATCTGGGTAAGGATCTGGAACGTCTAACAGTTGGTACAACTCTCCCCACTGGCCGCTCTTTCACACTTGTTCCGCCTACAAGACAGAATAATTGGAAAATTCTAGAATCATAATTTGAGCCGTAGGCACGAAAGAAATGCGGTCTTTGTATTGCGTTTACTTTTTGATTGTTTTGTATTCGGTGTTAAATAATGTTGCTTAGTTAAAACTACCTGAATTTGCATCAAGAAACGGAGATGGATGTGCCGGCAACTGTGCAGGTCTTGCTTCAGGAGTATGCGTAGATGTGGCGGAAGAACTTGTATAATATGCAGGTTCTTCTACAATTATTCCTCTCTGGCCATAATTATAATCTCTCTCTGCTGACCTGCTTCGTCTTGGTCTGTGTTGACTTGGATGATAATGCGGAACTAATCCTCTACCAATATACTGATTATAATGAGATCTGTTTCTTTCAAAATTATCTCGTTGCGGTAATGAATCGGTGTGAGATTCTGACAGTGGAATATTATTATTTTCTTGCGCATAATTTCTCCTGAATGGAGATGTTGCTCTCCTGCGAGCTGCCGCTTGTCTTGCTCTTTCTGTGTAACCAACTCTGGGAAGAGCGACAGTTTGCGTGTATTGCGACTGTTGACATGGTACCTCAGTTTGTGACGAGCCATTCCGAAGCGCGGACAACGTTTCATTCCCTTGTTCGCTACTGTTCACCGTGGTCCTCATACCAGATGATGAGCTGGAATCTGAATGCACAGTGTTCACGTATGAAAGTCTTTCTGGGCGATGATGTATCGCAGGGTCAGCTTCCTGTATTATAACTTGTTCATTACCAGAAAATAAACGTTCAGCTTCTGTCGAGATGAATACTGTTTCTTCACTATTGTCAGGCAGAACTTCCGTACCATCACCTTCGGTTATTGTTGTAATATCTTTTGTCTCCCTCATTGTTTGGTCTACATCAATAGGATTAGATGGGACTTCAATCCAACTTAGTCTCTTCAGTTTTCGTCCGTCAGCAGCATAGACGGTTTTTTGTTTGAGCTGTTGTTCCGGTTTGTCAACATGGATTTCTAGACCGTCGCAATTTTGGATGGTAAGGTGATAGTGTACAATTTTGGGTGACTTGTTCTCATTTCTGATATGTTCTGTAGGCGCATGGTCATTTTGGCAATAGTGGTCTCTGCTCACCGCACCATCCAATCGTGGTATACAGTCTTCAGGACTGGGTAACATGCATTCATGAAAATTTCTTTGTTGGCAATAATCTATCCCTGCGCTTATTAAAAGCTGTCTGCTATTGTGTTGAATGTCTTCATGTCTTTGGGAATTAGATGGGAACATGTTGCCATTAGGCTTTGCATTGAGTTCATTTGACGGGACTCCGGATACATCAGAAGCAACAGTAGTAAGAGGAATCTCAGAGTTTCGCGCGAGACGGTATCTTCTCTGAGGTAGCGACGGACTGTGTTGAGCTGATTCGTTTCTCGAGTTCGCTGACTTGTTTAAATCTGCATGTATTATATAAAAACAGAAAGTGTATGTAAAATTATGTGATGTCAAAATATACTGGTTAGGTCTGTGTAAAAACAGATGTTTAACATTACACTACATGTTGAAATATTTTTTTTTTCTCACAATGTATTATTCGCATATTTTCACATGGTCACAAATTTCAAAGAATAAAGATCGAGATTTGCATTGTAACAACATTATTTGTCGCATGTTAAATGTCAAGCTCTTACCGCATTTGCTGCAATATTAAACTATTCGTTTATAGTCAAACCTTGTTTATCCGGCCTCGTCCATTCCCTCTAAATATTGGCTGGTTTGTGAAATATCCGGATTACCAGTATTAAAAATCAATGAAAAAAGGAAATTTGTTCCCAAGAAAACATGGACGGAAAGTGAGGATTTCCAGATTATGGGGAACGGATAAACGAGGTCTGACTGTACTTTGCTTTGATGCAATTAAAAAACCGTATAGAAACCACATTTGGTATTTCATACCTGAATGCATGTATCCTGAACAAGATGATGTTGAACTGGACGTACTGTATCCTGTGGATGCAGGAGGAATTCTCGCATCATGATATTCAAGGCCATTGTCTCTGTGTTGTCGGGCATTGCTTGACTTTACACCATCACAGTTCCTTTCTTCGTATAACAATCGTTGTTGCAATTTCCGTTGTTTATTTCTATGAATGTATTGATCCCTTCGACTTTCTCTGACTTGACGTCTTTGTTCTTCTGGATGACCATCAGCACCAAATGGAAATCCATAATCTGGATGACAGGGGTTGCTGAATTTGTTTTCGGTTGATCTATTTGTTCTTTGTGGTGAAATTGTATTCCACATAGACGATTGCAACACCTGTGATTGAATCAGTATAATGTCCAATAATTTATTGAAATGTTTAGAAATAACTTTGCAGTTGTCAGCTTGATTCTTTTTGGTAACCATTTTGTGATGCATCCATGGGGAATGCTCGTTTTTATTATATTTTACAGATGTTCTGACAGTGACCGTATTTAAGTACATGCATGAAAATGTATAGCTACATGTACTACTAATAGTAGCACCACTGTGTTTAATGAAGATCAAAGAATAACATTTATTTATCCAGATCAAGCCATTATTTGCTCACCTCATTTTGAGTAGATAATACATTGAATCCAGCATGTTGATCTTCCCCTTGTTGTGAATGTTTGTTATCTTTGTTTTTGTTTTTGCCCTGAAATGGAGAAGTATGCTCTATTATGGATGCAAGTCAATTAAATCGTCGTCTAGGGCCTACCAAATTTTTTTTTCAATTTAGAAAATCATTCACTGTTTAATTAATTTAAATCACGTTTTATTTTTGTTGTTGTTTTTTTTTAAATTGACCTTTGAACAAGATTAGGAGAGCTCATATTCTCGCTGTGCTCTTCATTTGGAGTGTCTAACATTCAGGCAAAACTTGCGTCAAGTTTTTCAATCGATGGCTTAGACTTGACATTTGTGTTCACTTGCAAGTATCATCACATTATACTTAACCGCCAGAATTGTAAATGAAACACTGAAGGACCACTCACTCTTGTTAGTTTCACAAAGAATCTTTTCATGGCTGAGTCCTTTTTCTTCTTTTGCCTTTTGGGTGTACTTAATATATTTGTTGAACAACTTTGCTGAACACTTTCATCTGTTTGATCTCTGTAAGTACACACCTGAGCGATCTAATTCTCATAATCATATTTGTATATTTCATACTACACTATTGGAAATTGATACAACTTGCAATAAACTAACGGCTATATATTTTTCGGTGTGTATTTCGCATTACACATGCAGCATTTCGTTACAGATTACAGACTTTGTTCCGCCCTATTAAGTAAATGTCTTCATATTCATTGTGTACTTCTGGTATCCACAGAGATTTGGTATTGGATAAAACGCTCTGTGCCCCAACAGAAAATAGAGATAATTAATTTGACAAAAGAAGTCATTCAATCTAATTTTTATTTACAATACCATGCCACTGTACATGATCGACATTTCCGGATCAACTTTTTTTCTCATGCATTTACAGGTTATTGATTGGGATCAGTACAGAGATAATGTTACGTTCTTTATCAGATAAACATAGGACATAATGTTCTGTGTAAATTAATGTTTTAATCATAAGTATGGACATTGCAAGAAAATCGTATTAATTGAAGATAGGGGTGCATAAGGGAGCGCCTACAAGGTACCGTGTTACAACTTTAATAGGATTTCCTTGTATACTGAAGATTAAATTTATTGCATTCCTTGATACTGGAAATTCATTGAACTTATGCTGTGCTCTTCACGCAAGCACCAGTAATTTCTGATGTCATAAGACTACCTTATCCGGACAGTCATATGATACTTAGAAAGTTGAAACGTAAACTAAACGTTGAACGCTTGTCTGTGACAGAATACTGTAAAACACAAACCTGTATTCCTGATAAGAAACAATTTTCTTAGTTTCGCAGATGGAAATTGCTTCTTTAGTTGTTTCCTCAGTATCTTTGTCATTGCGAAGATCCTTTTGACTTTTCTTCTTGCTTTTTCTTAACGACCATCGCTTCTTAGAAACTTCAGCCATATTCAATATGACCCTGGAGTAGATGAGCTCTTAAAGTAAGATTATTATTATTCAAATTACATTTGAAGGGCGTATTTCATAAATCATAAATAAAATTTCGAGTGCTTTAATAGTCTTCATAAATATTACATGATGTTTTTTTCTGTTGAAAAAGATACATTCAAATGTTAAAAGGATTCATGAATGAGGTCTTTTACTGACCTGGCTTTACAAGAATTTTCTGTGATTGTATGGTGCCAATAGCTTACTTCAGACACGGGGATTTATGTCTCATAGGAATAATGAGGTTACAGATAAAACTCTTCTGATTTAATTTGCAATAAAAAATGTGAACAGTGAATAAACTCTGGAGTTGTTGGTTCACTACCGAGAAACCTAGGTTGGAGATGGTTTAACCACTTTATATTACAAAAATTTCTTGTCAAATTTATATTCATGGATTATAACTTTTCCATATTTGCGCATGGTCTTCACTTTTGTATATTGTATCTATAAGTCTGCAGTTGCGCTTCTGGAAATTTGTCTGGGGGAGGGGAAGCAATGACTCCCGAATCTCCGACCCGCTAGATCCGGCATCCGCTTCTGAGTATAACAAAATTAGGTCAGTGTGACCTTCTTCCCTGTGGTGACAGCCATAGATTAATGATTGATCTCGGTACCGTGGTAACGAACCAAGATCTCAGATTCGATAAGACGGTTGGGAGTTCTTTTGGAGCTGTGCACCCAGACTGGTTGATTGCCATCAACCAATTTCCACCTGTCAACTGGTTTATGCCTGTCAACTGGTTGATGCCCTTGCATGGTGTCAACCAGTTTACGCCCATCAACTGGTTGATGCCCTTGCATGTTGTCAATCAGTTTATGCCTGTCAACTGGTTGCTGCCCTTGCATTTTGTCAACCAGTTTACACCTGCCAACCGGTTGATGCCCTTGCATTTTGCCAGAGTTCGGGAACAAATAGAGAGGAGTGTGATGCTCAATGGGCAGAGTGTGTTTGATGTGCACTGAGATCTGAAACCTACGGTTGACCTTGTTTATATAATTTTATGATGATCATCTATGTTATAGATGAGTTTTTATTTGATTAATGCACTGGAGTAAGGTAAATTTTGTTACACAAATTGAAATACTGAAAGAAAAGTTTTACTCGGTTACAATTTGTACTTTTTCCAAATAAGGTTTAGGTTGGGGATTGCGAGTCAAGAATGAACGGGACTCTGAAAAAAAAACCTTCGATGACAGTGATCAAATGAGATAATGAAATTGGTTTAATTTCTTATCATCATCACTTTGGGGACAATAAAAATTCATGTGTGTGCACTGGCGTTAAAAACATAGCGTGAATTGCCATTGTCCAAAAATTAGCACATTTTATCCTGAATAACAATACAGGTACATTTGACAAATGATTGCGTTTAAGCCTTATTAAACATGACCATGCCTTGCAGTTATTAAATTATTATGGTTATTGATCATGATTGAAACGGGTAATTCAAGTATGCAGATCGGACTTTTGAACTTGAAAGGCCACTTGTATGTAACTTAAATTTGATTTAACTTTATGTTATACACTTAAGCTTGTGTATCTATCACTGACCTGATCTTTAACGTAGTTTTAGAAATTATATTTGCTTGCGTGTCTTATTCCCTTTGTTTCAATTTATCCTCTTTTCACATCTGCTGGCTACGTTTTTGAATTCTTACCTTGTCTACTATAAAAACAATCCAGGTTAGATTATTTTAGAGTAAAGTTAAACGAGATAGACATTTTGTAAGCTCTCAGGTACATATTTACAGGATGTTTCATTCCAAGATCTAGAGCTGATCTGATCAGTACACTAGTCAATGAATTAATTAAGAAGTGATCAATAAGCTCGGATTAACTTGTCGGTCTCGTCCCCAATCCGTCTCCAGTGAGGTTGCTGCTTTTTGCGCTGAATGCCCTCTATCGGGCATTCAGCTTTCTGTTTTCACGAGATTCTTGCTTTGATTTCTGACCTGATTTCTGAAAGTTCTGGCAAGGTGCCAAGGACGTCACACGTCACATGACAGACAAAATGGCGTCATGAAGCTTGGTAGCCGACAGGTTATCTGTAAGGTCCAAAGGTTTCAGAACCAGTAGAAAAAAGGATATCTTACCTTAATTCCAGTTTGGCTTCAGTTCTCTGTGTTTAATGTTTGTAGTTTCTCTGTTATTGCGATCGGAAAACTATTTTGGCACACAATTGTGTCAGCAAGATTAATCACCAAGATAAGTTAATCTATTACAGGACGTTTCACATCATTCAAGATTATTTATGTACGGACATATCGTACTAATTGATACAATAATGTTGCATTTTTAATAAGATAATTCCACGACAATGCTACCATCTCTGTAATAAAATAAAATAAACCTAATTGAGACTTTCCTTTGTTCGTAATTATACCCCTGCATGTAAAGTACCTCGGTCAAATAGTTTGAATATTTAATCAGATGCAATTATTAAAATAGATTTAAAGTGCGTAATTGGCACACATCAATAATGATGATATATCATTATATTTGCTATGAAGAGAGTGTTTTTGCTATGAAGAGAGCGCAAAAATATAGTCTACTTCTTGAATTAATGATCCAAAGCTCTCTCTTCGCATACATTTGTGATGGGTAATTTGATTTTTATCCTAGCTAGTGCTCTGGTGCTTTGAGGCATATTGTGCGAGTCACTTTTTTTATTATTCGTAACTATAATCTAATTCAGTCTTTGCAATTTGAAATCACAATCTACAAAGACAATTACGTTCAAGGACTGTTTAGAAAAATAAGAATTAAAAATTTTCGAGACCAAGGGAATCGCTTTTGAGGGTGGAGGGGGTGTCGCTGCAAAAACAACGATCCTGGAATCATTACTGCTCAAATGAATTTATTTTTGTAACTTGGACTTTATTTCGCTTTATTTAATCAGCAGCGACATTTATGTAAATCAGTTGTGACTCACTTGATTACCTGAAAGCTTTGTTTTCTCGGTTGTTTGAATAAAGGAGAATTGTAAAACGCTGGCTTTCACGTTAATCCTGAAGCTATATACTTTATTTGTGCAGAAAACTTGGAGGATAGACACCTGCACTTTGTGTTCTGTTTACTTTTGTGGGAGATTTGATACGCGTTGTGTTGAAACAATATGGTTAGACACTACTCATATTCACGTGTGTAAATTCAACGCACCTTTTTTCTCGTCTTGTCAGAATCAATTTTAATCCTCCGTTACACAATAAAGTTTTGACGTTTAGTTTGTAGAGTAATGTGTTGGTATGAAATCATGTGTCATGTATAGCCTTTGACAAATGGCTATGTGATGTATACATACAAATAAGGAATGTAAACAAATGACAATGCCTCTACCACAAAGCTACGACTAACGGGAACAAAACACCGTTTATCACGTCTAATAGCTCGTGTCTTTACACCAAGATTAGCTTTTGCATATCAGCGCAAAGAAATAATAAAATTTGGAATTACATCAAAGGAGAAGTGAAAGATGTATCATAACTAGTTTATGTGGCAATGACACTTACCCGAACCAGAAAGTCACAAATGCAAAGTGCGACGTACGAACTGCCCGGATTCCGTACAACAATGTTCATCATATACTTTGCAGAGTAGCATAAAATACAGAGTGAGAGATGGTAATAAACCTTATTTGTGAAGGATATTTTTATGCAGTCTTTATACTTCGGTAGAAAAGCCTAAACCCCTTTCATGACTGACCCATGGTTTTAGATGAATGACAGCAATGGATCTCGAAATTTGTTGGGGGGGGGGGGGAGCAATGTCTTGAAAGAAGTGCGGCCAAAGAGGGGGGCCATATGAAATGAAACGTGGTTTTACGAGGGTTGGAGGGGGCAAGGCCCTAAAGTCCCCCCCCCCACCGGTTAAGATACTTTGCGACAAACAGCTTTGGTAAAACTACACAAACACAATTTTTATTAATAATCACGAATACGTTTTGATGATTCAGACGATGGGGAAACAAACCATATTGTAATAAGCTGTTTCAATATTAATTCATCATCTATCTGCACGTTGTTTAGGAACCTACAGTCATCCTGTGTGCGAAGAAATGTGTAAATCACCTGGTTGGTGAAAGTTAATACGCGCACACCTGGTACATGGTCCTCTTTAGATGCTCATCGAATTGCCTAAATAAAGTCTTTATTTTGTCTCGCCAAATAGAGATTTGTTGGTCAAACAGTATGATTGATTGGAGTTGTATTTGATCAGTTTGATGGGTATTAGGAAGTCGGGATTAGCCTAGCGGATAAGTAGAGAGGGATAAACTTTTGTGTATTTTGAGTCAATTCTCCTTTGCTTCTGTAATGTTTTGCGCTTCTGTGTTCGTAGCAAGTGGAATGTTCTATCGAACCTAGCTGCAACGTTAGTTAATATACATTTTTCTATGACCAGAATGGTCAAAAATTTTAGGGAAGTTCACATTTAAATGAAAATTCGAACTTCCCCCGAATTTCTGGCCATTTTACTACTCGGAGGAATAGATGGAGCAGTTTTCCATGATATTTGAAAAAAAAGTCAGTAAAACTCAGTGAAAAAAATATAAAAATTTGTATTATTTAATTATTGTAATCACACATGAGAGATATATGGGTCCTTTACTCAGTTTGAACAAGGGAGATAGCTTTTTCTTTGGTTGAATAGGTTCTCAGGCTTCTTTCCATGAAAGTGTCTTGTCCGACAGTTGTTTACAGATGGTGTATGAATTGCGAGTGTTTCAAGGTGTTTACGCGGATGATCTTTAATATTCCTGCCTTGCGGAAAGCTCCTGTAAAAGTAGCTGAATTCTGAATAAAACATGCGACTCAAATAAATATGGATTTTCTGGCCCCTATATTTACCCATGTCCTGGATAGCTAATCCTTGAGTCGAGGGCTTGAATTCTTAATCAGCTCAGTTCTTCAGATAAATCTGACCTTTACCGATGTTCATTTCAATTTCAAACATAGGATTTGAATTTAAAGCATTCCCGCGTACAAGCTCCAAGGAGAGTACTCTTCTTTTTTCTCATGGCATCTTAACGCAGTTGTTGTCTGACGGTCGTTTTATGTGAATCAAGGCTCACCGCAATAGAGAAATAAATGCCAATGCGTAACAGTACACAGAATTAGCAATGCAACAAGGTATTCGACCAACAGATTAAAACCTGATCAGTAAATACCATGTTTTGACGAAAGAAATCATCCTTTGAAATCAACAAGGTAACTTTTTACGCGTCAGTTTAAACAATTCAACAAAAGAAGAGTGTTTTGTGAAAGAGTTGTTTTAGCTTCTCTATCCAGGCTTATTTAACAAGGCTTCTTTGTAGGCTGGGGGTTCAGGGTTGCCCAATGTCATGTCAACATGAGAAACAATCTCCAGAATAAATTGCCTTCATATGAAGTTAAATCTGAATAAGGAGATATGTCAGCTTATTCTTTAACCCTTTCAATGGTTTATGGCATAATGATTGGTCCAACTGCATGTTGTGATCAAAGTAGCTTTGTCAGTACCATGCCAACAATTTAGTGAGACATTTCATTGTAAACTTTCAGTTACGTTAATTTTATAATATTTAAATTTTTCATTTACGGCAATGATGTGGTAATAATTTAAAGCGAAATTAAGAGATTCAATTATTTTTAAAGAACATCATCTCTATAAAGGAACATTTGGTACATTCCAAACATACCAATTCCAGTTGTTCTCTGTAACGGATTGCCCGTAACACGCTTGTGTGAATTATATGCCAATCAATTGATTTTATCAAATTGATTTGATGTTTCAAAGAACTTTAAAGCCAAATAGCAAGCCATTTTCTGACACATTCATACATCGTTTTGTGCGCATTAGGAAATCGTACAAAAATATCCTTGATTGTACATTAGGTATCGTTTGGCAGTGAAGGGGTTGGCAATACTTGTGTTGAAGGTTGAGTAATCCGTGCTCCATGGTAATAAACAGATAAGGGTTAGGGTTGCGTGCCTCTCTGTCAATTGTCAATTCAAACATTGACCAGACTATGCAGATGATGCATTGTAACTTAATCTGCGCTGATGCGTATGCATGCATGTCCACCACTTCGCGCAGCATATGCCTGCGAAACGCTCGATTTCTTGGGTTGCGTTTTTGATTTTAGGTCTATGGAATGGAAACAGTTTGTGACCAGTTTATGACTAAACTTGTAGCTTCATATGACTAAGAGTACTTTGAATAATCACATGGTCCATGGAAAAAGGCATCAGCATAAAAGGAATAATCCCAGCTATTTTATAGTAAATATTAATTATGTTCTTTTATCACTAAAAATTACAAGGGACTAACGAAATCACCGCATCTTAATTTTCAGTCGTTGCAGACAAGTAAAGACTTTAATTTCATAGGATTTGGATTAGTAATTTGACGTGTTTTCACCTTGAAATTACCAGGTGTCAGGAAATACGAGATGCTAACTGAGTGACAGACTTGACTGTACACTTTGCTGCACATGCACTGTTGGACACAGGAAACATCCCACCACATAATGCAAAAGCTTGAGAAAAGTGAAGTCATAGGACAAAACCATTCAGTGCAACCACAACACATCGACGTAACAAGGCAATGAGGTTGATCAAGATAAGAACATAAGCTAGGACAGGATAAGTGCTTTTTCGGCCTGCTGGTATATTTCAACGGAGCACTGATTACATCTCATAGTGTATATCAATTTCGATTAGTGTCCGTTGTCATATTACATCGCCGTCTGTGCTGTGTCTAGCAAGGTGTAAATACCGGTGGAAGCGACCTGTGGCTCTGCTTACTTCTTGTTTAATATTGCCTGAAATACCACGGCTATGTAGTTTATAAATATTATACGCTATCGACATATTACTAGGTGCTAGAAGGGACGTGAAAAATCTGGTGTATCACAGGAATTTCTACTACGAGAGATCTAATCTCGTCTGGAGGGAGTTCAGTTATCTGGATTAGTGCGAGAAAGAAAATCCAGATTTTTTTTGTGACTCAAGATGACCATCTCGTGGAGAAATCTTTCAAGTTCATCTTTACTTCTGTTGTGCTTCAGCTTGCTGTCATTACAACAGGTTAATGGATTGAAAGGTGAGTTACCAGTTTGGTATTTCTCTTCTTAAGGCTATACATTCGGTAAAGAATTGACAATGTCATACCGATCAATATCGTTACCAATTTTCTTTTGTACTTTAACATTTTACAGGTAAACACTAGGTAATTTAATTATGGTAACTTTGTTATGTGTTCGAAAAAAGTTTGGCAAAAGTACAAGCTCACCTACTTTTTCTGGGAAGCGTGTTAAGTAAAAGAAAATATAATAAACTTATTTAGTGTACGCTTTGTTCCCGGGCAGAAGTTTTTATTGTATTTAAATGATACAGTGGCGGATCTGGGGGGGGGGCACCCCGGCGCGCGCCCCCCCACGGCCCAAACTTTCTTCGTTTTCATTCCCTTTCCGCTAAACTTTGGGTGAAAA